>PVKV010029181.1:0-23986 GCA_004027835.1 Alouatta palliata | reverse complement strand
CCCCTCCCTGTGTCCATGTGTTCTCATTGTTCAACACCCGTCTATGAGTGAGAATATGCGGTGTTTGGTTTTCTGTTCCTGTGTCAGTTTGCTGAGAATGATGGCTTCCAGGTTCATCCATGTCCCTACAAAGGATGCAAACTCATCGTTTTTGATGGCTGCATAATATTCCATGGTGTATATGTGCCACATTTTCTTTTTCTAAGATCTAGTTTCTGTTTGAACATTGAGCCATATGCACGAAACCTGGAGTTGCAGAGAGTACCAGATGCTGTTAGTGCCTCTCTGAATATTCCCTAGGGCCTCACCACTTTCATGCAGGCTGGTCAACCTTCAGCTGTCAGCGTCTGCATCTCTGGAAGCTGATGTTTCTGCCTTTGTGTGGAGCAGGTTAGAAGCGTATGTCAAGAATTCATATAGCCCTTCCTTCCCAAGAGTCATTGACCCCAGGTGGGATAATACAGTGCCTTCTATACTAGTTTCAGAGTGCCCAGTAGGACTGAGCTCCAGTTATCCACAGCAGTCACTTACTTAATAACAAACCTTTATTGGCTGTCTGCCCTGTCCTGCCTCCCTTTCCCACTCCTATCTCCGTGTTGCCTTCCAACATCTCTTAAGTGGACAACTTGCTTCTATTCGACTTCTCTGGGTTTGTTTCTGGAGAACCTGATCTAAGACACGGGGAAACCTAAGGTTGCCATGTGGTTACCCACCTTCATCTGGGGCATGTTGGGTCCTGCTCTGCTGAACTTAACACGGCACTTTAAGTCCTAAGCCTGGGGCTGCTCGTGGTGGGAAAGCTTTACTTTTTCAGCCTTAGAAAGTGTTCATTTTCTTCTTGCCCACAGTCCTCTAGTTCAGGCAAAACAAATTGAGCTCTCAAAGCAGGCATGCCCTTATAGTAGAGATAAATGGATTAGCACCTATTGAATTAGGAAGGAAGTTGACTGCTTGCCTTGCCTCTCAGCCTCAGTTCTGAGTGATGATTCATATCCGAAGTGTCTTCCCTTGGGATGGCTATGAAAAAACAATTGGCTTAGATAGCAGCGGCTTCTGAAATTCTAGTGCTGGGGAAGCTGAGAAGACATAGAGTGATGTTATCAAAGTTCAGTCACTCTGTGACAATGACTGTGTTAGAATAAAGGATTGGATTTATTATAAAAATTGCATGTTACCCAATTATAAGGGTTGCTGGGGAAATAAAATTCTGGAAGAGGTAAAGAACCGGAGCCATGGGATCAGAGAATAAGTCCTAACTATACCTCCTGAAGCACTATTCAGTAGACAAGTCAGAGCTTGCAGGGAAACATAAGCCTGTCCAGTTACCAAAGTACACGTGTCATGGAGAGAGAGTGGCTGCCTCTGAGGGACTACCACCTCTGTGCTTCCACAGTCATGTTGGTGAGCTGGGCTTGCAGCTGGTCAGCAGGACCAACTGTTGTGAAGAACTGGGCAATGAGCAAAGAATGAGGCCGAGCTGGAGCTGGATGCGCACCTTTGCGTCTGCCCATCTCGCTATCAGATCCCAAAGTCCCTTGGAGAATAACAGCTGTTGCTTTATTTTTGTCTCCAAAATTTTGTTCAGATTTCTCTTTTGATCAGCTCTATCTTGAGCCACTCAGGGGCAGGGATTCTGGACAACCTAGTCCTAGCTCAATGAAGTTGACAATAGAACGACTCAGCACAGTTAGATATCAGGTGGAATTTATCATGCCAAATAATCTACCCTAGACTTTGACCAAAATTCAGCTTTTAGTTTTTGCTCGTTTTTAAACACTCTCTCCTGTTTTTAAACAAGGAGGGCTACTTATTACTGATTTCTGTACCCCAAGTGCTGTGTGAGTCAATGATGAATTTACTAGAGCAGTGATTTTCAAGTGGGAGGATTTTGCCCATAAGAAGATATTTGGCAATGTGTGGAGATATTTTTTATTGTCATGACAGGGAGTGGGTAGAGGCCAGGGGCACTGCTAAATATCCTACATTGCATAGGAAAGTCCTTCACAACAAAGAATTATCTGGCCCAAAATGTCAATAGTGCCATTGTAGAATCCTGCATAGAAGTAGAAACCTTCCACTAATTTACTCAATTCTTTTATTTTGTTTAATCAAGTGCATTTAGAAACACTAACAGGGAATCAGAAACATCTATTAATAACCATCTAGTTCCTTTACCAAAAGGAAAAGAAAGATTCTAAACTTTTGCAATGATTTCAAGGCCTTTGTATTTTTCTGAGCTGGATATAATGACATCGTTCCTTTTTTGTCTTTTTTTTTTTTAAAAAGTTGTTTTCATTTTCTATAAAGACAGAGTCTTACACTGTTGCCCAAGCTAGTCATGGCATCATGCTTTAATACATGGCTTCTAAGATGCAGAGCCTCCTCTGGTACCCCAGAACAAAGCAGGTCCCCGTTAGTCGCTCTCACAGTGCCCTGAATTTTTTCTTTACACCATTCGTCACAATGACAACAAAACACTTATCGGTATAATCATCTGTGTGCTGCCTTCCCACTCCACTAGAATGTAAACAGTATCCACATAGTCTGCACAACCGTCTTGTGAGGAACATACTTAATTTAATAGATGAGAAAACTTAGACTTTGAGAGGTTGAGTGCTTCACCTAAGATCACTCCAATAACATGTAGAGAAATCCAGTATCTGCTACAGTGAAGAGTCATGAGGACAGAAAATACTGCTACAAAAAACAGAGATGAAATATCTGCTTTTTGAGTGTTTTCCTTTAAGTATTTAAATGATAGTTCTGCTGAAATCCCCTCTGCCTGCAGGTCTGTAGACAGAAGCAGTCCCTGTTCCCAGAATCATCAACCTGCATATCTAAAGTCCTTCTCTAAATAGCTGTTAGTAAGAAAAATGCAAATGAGAATGTGCAATTGCAAATTGCTTCAGCCCCACTTTTGAGACCTCCTGTGAGACTGAACCGAAACTTCCTCCTAAGCAGACAGAAGGGCTGCCTCCTCTATTCTGGAGCTTGGCCGTGACCTTGGCAGGGAACCAGGCCTACTGCAGAGTGACGTGGCTAGGCCCACTTCAGGACACGAAGACTGTGGTCCTTGCTGGCGTCAACCCACAGAGAGCACAGCTGTGAATGAGAGCCTGTGTCTGCTGACAGTACGGGACCTAAGGCCTTGGCTTCATCTTTATAGTTGTTTGCATTGTAAAGGGTAGTCAGTGAAAATAAAATAAAACAAGTAGAAAGACAAACATGTTTACACACACACTCATATATACGTGAGGATGTGTGACTATATATGGTGTGTATGTGGCTAGAAAAGTCAAGTCCTCTAAAAATGGAAGTATAGAATCTGGAAGATATCAACCTTTCTTTCAAATTTCATCATTACAGTTCTACACTGCCTGATGTGTTGGTGTTCGTGTAGGACTTCCCTACATTAGGTTAGACCAAATGAAACTGATGTTACCGTAGGTGAAAAGAAATGTGAATAATGTGGTTTAATCTAATACACACCAGAAACTGGTAGGATCAGCTCAGAGGTAGCAATCCCTTCTCCAGGAGGCCCCGCAAATGAGGGCCCCAAGCCCAGAGGAAAAGGGGGCTGGCGTATCAGAGAGATAGAGTCTCAAAAGAGGCCTAATGGGGTCAGGGGTGGTGACTCACGCCTGTAATTCCAGCACTTTGGGAGGCCGAGGCAGGTGGATCACCTGAGGTCAGGAGATCGAGACCAGCTTGACCAACATGGAGAAATCCCATCTCTACTAAAATTATACAAATTAGCCAGGTGTGGTGGCAGGCACCTGTAATCCCAGCTACTTCGGAGGCTAAGGAAGGAGAATCCCTTGAACCCAGGAGGCGGAGGTTGTAGTGAGCCAAGACGGTGCCATTGCAATCCAGTCTGGGCGACAGAGTCAGACTCCGTTGCCAAAAAAAAAAAAAAAAAAAAAAAAAAAGTATAGAGAGAGAGAGAGATGCCTAAGGGGACAGGATCCCACAATTATAATGACGGCAAAATAATGTAAAATAAAACTTTATCTTGTCAAAAGGGCAGGGCTGAGAATATAGCAAGCAGCAAGTGGTAGGAGATGTGTTGTTTCTAAGCTCCTGACTGAAGCAACTTGGCCAGAGTCTGGTTTGAGATTCATTAAACTACAGCTCAAAAAAGCATTCACCCAGAAAGGAGGAAACTCAAATAGGCACCACCTGCAGGAAAGAGGGTCAGAGAAAAGTGGTCTTCAAAGGGCTGGGCCGGTCCCAGAGCTCTGTGGGGTACCAAGGAAGTACAGGAGGGAGAACCTTTACCCACTACAAGCAGGCAGGAGAGATGTCAGCTGAGGACTGGGGATGGAGAGAAGCTACAAGGAAAGGTGGGCCACAGGTTAAATCCTTCGAGGAAGCAGGTGTTGGTGTGTGGATGAAGAGGGTCCAGTGAGAGAAGAATGTGGAGTAACTTCTGGACTCAGAAGTTTCCAGAAATCCAGGACCAACACCTCTTCCATGGCTACTACAGAAATAGCAGAAGACAATCAGGAAACCTGGCCACTTATTTCAGACTTGCTGTCAATGAGCTGTACTCCCTGGCAGAAGTTCTCTAAGCCTCAGTTCCTTCATCTATGAACAACGGAAGCACGATTCAGCTTCTGGGTTCAGGTCACCTGGCAGACGATCAATTTCTTGTCAGAGAGTGGTTTGCTGGGGAACAGAAAGTGACATTCCAGAGTATTTTCATTTATCCAGTGTAAGGATAGAATTTTAGGGGGTGATTCCAGAAAACTGAGCCATGACACTCAGACATATTCTAAATTAAGTAACTGTCTTAGTTTACTAATTTTTCAATCTGACTGCCATCACATCTGCTGGGAATTATTTACTTCATTACTGGCTATTAAGGGCTGAGTCATGAGAACAGAAAATATATTACTACCACAAAAAAACAGGGCTGACACCCAGGCATATTTTAACCTAAGTAGACGCCTTAGCATCCTAATTTTTGGATGTGACTACCATCACATTTGCTGGGAATTCCTTTGTTCATTGCTGGCTGTTAAGAAACACAGGTCAGTGATTTAAGGGACATGTTTAGGACTCTCTTTCTTTCAAAGATACCTGCATGTCCATAAACAAAAATAGAAGCTCCTTTTCAAGAGATCAGGAGTGGAGGTGCGCTAAACAGCAGTCCTCTTCCCCTGGAAAAGGCTGCAGCAGCCCTTGATTTGGGATTCAGAGTGGTTTTCACAATGGCACTCTGCTGTAGTTGGTGTCAAAAGTAGATGTTTTAAGAGGCATTTATGCAACCCAGAATCTGTATGTATGAAGAAGTTAAGGCCTAAGTGATATACAGGAAGGCCTTATGTATACAAGAAAAAAAAATCTCTTCATTTAGGAATTAATCATAATTTTCAAAATATTTAGATGTTGGTATATAGCTATATATGCTCATAATTTTACAATTTATGAAAGTATAAATTTGATACAGAAAACTTGGGGAAAACACAAAGGAAAATGCAGCTCCTGGCCCCACTATCCAAAATTAATCATTATTAACATTTGTTATCTAAACTTCCAGTTGTTCATTTCCTTTTCAAATATTTATTGAGCGACCAATTATTGCCTGCACGTCCAGGCACGTGGAACTGATGCTCTAGGTTCCAGCTCCCTTTTGTTTCTGCCCATTTCACTGTATTCTTTCCTGTGGGTGTTTGTCATGGAAAAGGAAGCAAGCTGGCCTTGGGAAAAGAGATGGGCATTAGCTCAGTCCAGTGGCAGAAATAATGATGAATAAATGTAAGTCATCTGGCACGGAACCTCACATTTGGCAGGTGCTCAATCAACAGTAGCTATTGTTACTTTTTATTATTGTTATTTTTATGTAAGTATTCTTATTACCAATTGCAGCTAATTTTAGTTCTGCTTCTGCAATGGTTCCAGATGCATTTTAAATTACCGAATCTCTAACCTTGGACTTCCCAAGGAGGACTGTGTGCTCCAATGCAGTCTCCATGATTCTTGCTGCCGGTTGTCCCCACCACCCACCCCAGAAATGACTTTTCTTACCCTTTCCGGGGTTTTTCAGCTTTTAGATTCCATGTCTCCTGCTCAGCACATTGCCTTGCCTTCTACCCATGGTGGAAGTGGAGGTGGTGTAGATGTTAAACTCACTCCTTTGAGCAGAAGAATGATGGAAAGTGAGCCATTTTGCTAAGCTATCAAGGATGGCCCCTGGGGAAGAAAGTCATTTTGCCACTTTCTGTATCCTCTGCTCAGCCTTCTCCTTTTTCTAACAGTTCAGTAGTTCAATCATATATTAGCCATTGGCCATGAGCTACTTCTGAGGAGAAGACATAACTTCCCAGCCATTTCCAGAGTGAAGTCGCCTTGGCCAAAAGTGATTCTTCTCAGTGGAAGGGAACGTCTGGGAGCCATTAGCAGTCAATACTCTCAGCAGCTGAGGGATGAACCCAATGGCTCCATAAAGGGTATCTGGAATAGGCAACCCAAACACTTACACTAGCCTAAATATGGTGTTATTTATCCAAAGAATGAACATAAATAACTCAATATTCCCAAATGTCACTTGTTGGAAGAAATATAACTCAATGGTTAGGGAACAGGATGCTCTCCCCAGAAAGAGGGATGACCCAGGGACTTGGGTGTGGGCAGAATTGTGCTACATTAAAAAGTGGGTAAACTGAATTTAACTCTAGGAAATAAGAGGATGCAGAAACACAGGTGATTTTTATTAAACATTGCCAGGTACCACAATACCCTTTTCCAACATTTCAAAAATTATTTAAATGTTGGACAAGAGTTAATTTAAATAACAGAAAATGAGATGGAGCAGGGCCCCCCCTCAGGGACCTGTGGGGCCCCTCTAAGCAAAAAAAAAAGGAAAATCTTGAGTTCTTTCAAGGAAAATTCCAGGCACCCAGCTATGCCTGAGAAATAAATGAGCAACTTAATAAGCAAAAGGTAATAATAGTTTAAAACAATAGTTGAGGAGTTTAGATTCACAAAATGATTGATTCCCTATAGAAGCAAAAGATAACATCTCAACATATAGTGCTGAGTTGCTTTTCAGAAACCCAGATCCCCACCAAATGGATCCTGAGGACTGAATTCTGACCACCATTTTTTGTTCTAAATTTCTTCACGAAGGAAGCTATACCCATGGGCCAGAGCTAACCTTCCTTTCTGCTGACACCTAATTTAGACAAAACTTTACCTCCTTAACCAATTACAAATTAGAAAATCTTGGAGTCCTCCTATGACCTATGTGCCCTGCTTCAAGATGTCCTGCCCTTTTAGGTCAAACAAATGTGTAATCTCCATTTATTGATTTCTGACTTTGCCTGTAATCCCTACCTTTAAAAACCGTTACCTGTAAGCCATTGGAGAAGTTGGGTCTTAAGGGTGAGCTGCCTGATTCTCCTTACTTGATACCTTGCAAATAAACATCCTTCTTTCTCCTGCTGCAAACCTCAGTATGGATGTTTGCCTTACTGTGTCAGGCAAGTGGATCCCAGTTCAGTTTACTAACAGAAATATCACATTATACATATATTGCATATTATGCATGGAGTTTGAAAATAGCCATTGGAAATTTCTGGATGACATAAGCTTGTAAAACATACTCACCTCACCCACATGAGACCTCATTCGGTCTCTGACCTGCTCATGGGCATGGAAGTCCACTGTGTCATTCATTTTGGCCTTTCCTGTCTTTCTGCCAGTATCTTTTCTCCTTATGTCTGTTTTACTCTTAGCTGTGATTGCTGTTTTTCCCAAATATGGGTCCTGATGTCAAGCAAGCTTCATATTAGTTTTCTTCCACTGTGCTCCAATGCCAACAACCTCTTCTGATTTCTCAAGAAGGCTGGAGCGTGACAACCCATTTCTCTGCCCTTTGCCCTTTATTGGTCAGAGGGATGCCTTGGAATCCAGAAATATTCATCATGCCACTGGTTTCTCAAAAGAAAAGAAAAAAACCTCTTCCGTACCTTTTAGCTAGAGAAATCTGATTCTGAGATTTCCTGGAGTCATTCTAATTTCAAATTCTGAACCATTCCCCAACCCACAAATGCTTTATTAAAGTTATGACGCTGTCATTGCACTTTGGGCTGATCTCAAATAGATCTCATTTAATTTTGGATTCTGAGTCTATTAGATATTGCTGTCTAATAGACATATTGATATCTTAGGACATCAAAGTAGTATTTACAGTGCCTGGCAACCAATTAATTAAACAAACCATTAAGCTAGGAGCAAAATGGTCAATATTATTAATTTTCTTGTCGTTGTCACAGTGTAGCTAGACATAATAGTTGTCTAGCAACTGCAAAATGGAAGCTGCAGATGTAAGCCTGAGCCACCAGTGCAATGGCAGACTGGAAATTTCAACCCTGTAACCCCAGCTCTGAGACGCTACTTCAAATGGCAAACAATTAGAAGACAACTAATGGACACTAACTCATAAATAACTAATTATTATATGTAAGCTTATATTTCATGGCTGAGTAGACAAACTCTATCACAAATTTCTTGGATTTCTTAAGCTAATTGTTACAACTGAGCCAGCATACAGTAAGAGAACACTAAAAAAAAAAATCTAATTATTAACTGTTTCTCACTATACAAGCATTTTATGAGACAATATGTGGAGAAAGCACAAAAAGGTAAAAGAGTTTATTGGAAGTTGTTGGAAAGCTATTTTTATCCTTTGCTATCTGATCGTATGCAGTCACAACTCACGGTGCTAATGCTGGATGGGACAGGTGGTGTAGCTGCTGGAATCTCTAACACTCCAGGCCATCCTTGCATTCAAAACCTAGGCCTTATTATTTTAAGCTGCAATAGGTTTACTAGCATTCTGGTAAGCATTTTAATAGATATGCTATGCTGTTAAAAGATAAATACAGTAATATTTTTAGGAGGCTTAAAACTGCAGTATTCATTTTGGATCACATCTCAGAATAATAAAAGATAGTGGGAGTCAATTCAATGTTTACTCAGTAAATATTTATTAAGTACTTTCAATGTAATAGTGATCGTTTATACACTGGAGACTCAATGGTGTCTAAAGTGGACATTGCTTTATAGTTGCCTGTGAGGAAAGAAAAATACTTTTATCCAAGGAATGGGAAGTCTTTCAAATTATCAGGCTCACAGAGGCATTCTAATGAGGCGGCTATGCATTCATCTATTGAAACTGCTTGCTATTGCCACAAATGCCTATAAATTAACCTAATAATGCTGTACCTGACACATAGTCTACACCCTGTAACTTAACAAAGTGTAGCCAATCACTAATCAGTATTATTTATTTAAATCACTGCAAATTCCTAAAAAATCATTTTATTTTGGCCCACTCTTTGACCCCCTTTTTGCTACTAAAAGCCTACTTGTAGCAAAAGCCAAAGGGAGCACATATCCAAGGTTACTTGGGTCTGAGTCTTCGAGGAAGCTGTTCTCACTTTGACTCAAGTAAACTCTTTTTTTTTCTCTGAGATGGAGTTTTGCTGTTGTTGCCCAGGTTGGAGTGCAGTGATGCAATCTTGGCTCACTGCAACCTCCTCCTTCCAGGTTCAAGCAATTCTCCTGCCTCAGCCTTTCAAATAGCTGGGATTACAGGTGCCTGCCACCATGCCTGGCTAATTTTGTATTTTTAGTAGAGATGGGGTTTCACCATGTTGTTCACGCTGGTCTCGAACTCCTGGGCTTAAGTGATCTGCCCACCTCGGCCTCTCAAAGTGCTGGGATTACAGGCATAAGCCACCACTCTTGGCCTTTTTCCGTGATATTAATAGAAGACACTCTACGGCTGTTGTCTCAAAGGCCAATGTCAGAATACATATTCCGAGGCTGGAGGGGAAATATACAAAAAAAGAAGGAATTTTATGAAGAAACATGTTTGGGACTAATCAATACCCTTCATTGTCTCATTACAGAAGAGGAAGTCCAAAGAGCATTGTTCAAATTTTCAGCAGAAAGATTTTTATTTAAGTTACAAACAGACTCACTCATCTCATTACAACATTAAAAGATGTTTGAAGGCTCTTGAGCTACTCCGGACCCTCTCTCATTGATTTCTTTAAGATGAAGATCTCTGTAATGTACTGATGACAACAATGGAAATGTTTTGTTGAAATGGATATCTCCTTCCTCCTCCCATCCCCCATTCATGACAGAGGGCTCACGGAGCTCGATGTGAAAAGATCATTGTCCACATCTTTGTAGCCTTTTTCCTTAAACACTTAAACAGCCACTAGCTCATTTTTGGCCATCTAAATATTGGCCTGATATTAGGGTCTTTCTATTCTGAGAAATACGGTGACCTGGACTGCTAAGTATTATTGGGATGAGAATATCAAATTATTTTTGGCATCTATTGAGATGGTCGTATGGCTTTTAATCTTTAGTTTGTTAATGCGGCGAATTATTTGATTTTTAAAGAATGTTAAACCAACCTTTCATTCCTGTGATAAGCTTCACTTGGCTGTGATGTATTACTCACTTTATATATACTGCATATGATTTGCTAATTAATATTTTTGGGTTTTGTATCTATGCTCATGATGGATATTGGTCTCTAATTTCCTTTATGTCTTTGTCTGGTTTTGATAATAGACACAAAGAAAAAAAAACAGTGAGGAACAAGCCATTGTAAACTAGAGGAAAAGCAATCTTTGTTATATAATGTCAGAAAACTTAGCAAAATTAAATAGCAATAAATTGTGTATTTAGGTGAAAATATTTTCAAGTCAAGTGTTGAAGGGGTCAAGTGAGCCTGTTTTAATTTTCTGCTTATAATAATGAATTCATGTCCTTTGCAGGGACATGGATGAAGCTGGAAACCATCATTCTCAGCAAACTAACACAGGAACAGAAAACCAGTCACCGCATGTTCTCATTCATAAGCGTGAGTTGAAAAATGAGAACATATGGGTACAGGGAGGGGAACATCACATACCCGGGCTTGTCAGGGGATTGGGGGAAGGGGAGGGATAGCATTAGGAAAAATACCTAGTGTAGATGATGGGTTGATGGGTGTTGCAAACCACCATGGGACATGTATACTTATGGAACAAATCTTCACGTTCTGCACATGTATACCAGAACTTGAAGTATGAATAATAACAATAATAATAAATTGAAGTTCAAATTTCACAATATCTGTTCTTCAGAAGATTCTATTATGAAAATGAAAGAAGCCACAGACTTGGAGAAAATATTTGCATGCCATATATCTAATAAAGGACTTATATCCAGAATATATCAAGAACTCAAGAAATTCAATAATAAATAGACAATCCAAGGAAAAAAATACTTGAATAAACCCTTCACCAAATAAAGAGATGGCAAATAAACTCATACAAAAATGCTTAGCACCGTTAGAGATTATGGAATTAAATATTAAAACAATTATGCTCCTATTAGAATGGCTAAAACTAATGAACAATTATACCAAGTATTGGTGAGGATGTGGCAGAACTACAACTCTCACATGGTTCTGGTAAGAAAGTAAATGGAGCAACAACTTTGGAAAATAGCTTGGCAGTTTTTAAAATGTTAAACATGTACCTGCTGCATGATCTACCCATTCTACTGCTAGATGTTTATGGAGGGGAAAGAAAACTTATGTTCATACAAAGACTTGTATACACATGTTCACAGGAGCTTTACTTGTGATAGCCAAAATCAACGCAAATGCATATTGATAGATAAATCAGTAAATAAACTATGATATAGCCATACCACTGGATACCATTCATTAATAAAAAGCAATGAACTATTGAAAGATACAATAACATGGTTGAATTTTAAGGACATTATGCCGAGTGAAAGAAATCCAACTAAAAACAATACGTTTATATAAAATTTTAGGAAATGCAAATTAAGGGGTAAATAGGAATAGGAAGTATTTTCTATAGCAATGCCACTCAGTTCCTTAGACTCTTGTATTTTAAGCCAAAAATCACACATTTCCCAGCATCAAACAACTTTTTACAAACTCCATGGCTTATCATTCATTTTATTTAAAGCAACAAATGCTACCTCCTTGATCTGCAAGTGTCTTCTGTTAAGGCATTTGGGTCATTCACTTTCTTAATCCTGATAATATCATTCTGAATTATTACAGAGATTTTTATATCAAGTTGTATTAGTCCATTATCACATTGCTATACACAAATACCTGAGACTAGGTAATTAATAAAGAAAAGAGGTTTAATTGGCTCATAGTTCCATGGGTTGTAGGAAGCATGATGCTGGCATTTGTTCAGCTTCTGGGGAGACCTCAGGTGACTTACAATTATGGTGGAAGGTGAAGGAGAAGCCAGCATGTCACATGGCTGGAGCAGGAGCAAGAGAGAGAGAGAGGGAGGGAGGAGGTGCCACACACTTTTAAACAACCATATCTCAGGAGAACTCCCTAACTATCAAGAGAATGGTGCTAAACCCTTCATGAGAAACTGCCCCCGAGATCAAATCACCTCCCTCTACACCCTACCTCCAACATTAGGGATTATAGTTTGACGTAAGATTTGGGCAGGGACACAGATCTGAACCATAGCACAAGGGTAATAATGTACTATATTGATTTTCCAGATGGGGATGAAGTGGGCCTTTCTTTTGTCAAGTAGGAAAAGGATATTATTACATAGAATTTTAGAAAAGAGAACCAACAAATGTACCCATCTATCAGTCTATCTATCTATCTACCTATCTAGCAATCATCTATCGTCTATCTATGTCTGTCTACATACCCGCATACCTATCTATTTATCTTTTATTGTTAAATACAAAATTTACCCAGGATGTTTTTAAGTGTTGCTATGCACAACCAGGTGTTACTTTTAGTTCAGAAATTTCTTCTTCAGCTGTCAAATTGATATATATTTATTTAGTGAATGCTAGCTGAAAAATACTCTGTGTTCATGAATATGACATGGTCATTTCCCTTTCATGACATTAGCTTTCCTGGTGTTTTAAGTTGTATTTTCTTGTCTATCACAAGTCATTTTTCAAAGACTGCTCTTACTTCTAATCTTCAAGATAATGATTTCCCTATTAACTGTAAATTTTTATAGTCATATATTAATTTTTTAAAATCTTACTTGCCTTTGAAAAGGAGATACCCAGCAACTTGGCATGAGAAGAGATGTTTAGAACAGTTCGATTTATTATTCACAATGCATGATATATTTAATAGTATAATTGAGGGAGTTGAGAGGACAATACCTAAATGGAAACTTTAACATTTTTCATAACTTAAACATTTTTTATAACAAGTGGGGCAAAACAACTTTAACATTTTTTTCATAACAACTGGGGTAAAACAACATTATGTAGGTGGGGAAGAAGATTGGAGATACGGATGGTATGTGGTAGAATATTGCAGAACAAATGCTGAATATTATAGGACCATATGGTTGAAATATAATTTGCTCATCACTGCCATATTTGCATTCAATAAAATTAGAGAATTTTTTCTGCTTCCATAGTGAATGCTAAAATTAGAAAGATGTGCATTAAATAAAATGGCACAGAAGTAATTATATGTCATAATCTACAAAGGGATGATATATGTTCATTAGCAGATCAGACATAAATTTTACAACATTCCTTTTAGCTGATTGTATTATTTTAATATTGACTGAGTGAATAATAACAACTTTGTTGCAAAATGCTGCCTCCGATAAAGAAGAAATATTATTTTAGCTAACTTTTTTTGGAAGTTAATTAATTTTCTACAAGATTGGGTAGATCATTTTTAAAAAATCCACTATGCCTCTTTCAGTTCCATTTCATTGGCTACATAAAGGGATTATAATTTTACTTTATTGCCTTGAGTATCTTAATTAAAGTTTTATATTTAATCTTGAAGGAGAGGAAATTTTATATTAATGAAGAGATAATTGTACTTACAAGAGCTCTTTTTAATAAGAAAAGCAGAATTTTTTAGCAAATGATTTTTTTTTCTGAGAAATTACTTTTGCCAAGATAATGAAAACTCAAACTGAGTGGGCATACAAATTATTTATTGGCCTAGAACCTGGGAACATTTAGGATGAACCTTAAACACTAATATCCAGTGATGAAAAATCTTCACTGAAAAGGTCAGCAAAACATTAAAAAGCCTATAACCAAGAAAGACTTACTAAGTGAATCAATTAGCTTTCTCTAAGTGAATGAAGGCATTAGGAAATTTATGAGGCTGAAAATCAGAGGGCTAAGGACATTGTCACAGGTTGGTACAGTGTCTCATACAGTGATGTTTAAGTTGAAAAGGGGGTGGGTTAGGGAGTACAGTGATAGTGATAAATGTGCTGATGATTTTCAACCAGTATACACTGGTATGGGTGTACTGGTCATTCATGGGAGTCATTCTTTCTGGATGGCTTATGTCTAAGATGTTTCTATTGCCAGATACTTTGTATATTACCATTGGGTATAAGCACATATTCTGTGTACTGTGCATTTAGCTTCACTTACTTATTCGACTAAAGTTTATTAAACCTCAGTATATGTTGGTGAAATATCACGTTCAAAAAGGAGTTGTAATTTGAAGATGGAAGATGGCTCACTTTTAGATAAATAGGTCACAGGGGAGTAAGGATGACCAACAACAACAAAATGCAAAAGGCTCACGGACTATTAGGTGAGACTGAATAACATTTCATATTTTTTCTGACTTTTTAAATTTGTCTACAGCCATGCAAATGGTTCATGGTAGTTTGTTTACTTTTTCCCACTATTCACTCCATGGTAGGAGCCTTCCCCTAACATTGAAGCAAGATCAAACTGCTATTTGGAAACCAGGTTAGAAAAATAGCCTGACCACATACTTTTTCTTCTGACCCCTTCAAGGTTGATCTATGGCTGGCAAAGGCTTTTCTGACTTCTATAGCTCATCCATGTCTTCAACCTTTAACTTTAAACGTTAAGAAAATATTGGTGGGGTTTGCCAGACTCCTCTCCACTGACTCCCTAAAGCACTATATTTCCTAAAAACAAAACAAAAAAAGTTTCATCACATCTTCTGTCATTTCCTTCAATATGAAAGAAATTCAATCCTATCTGGTTGAAATTTATCAGTATTGGTGCTATATAAGTTATTCACTCATTCAGTTACTCAAGTATTTCTCAAGGGCCTGCAATGGGTCAGTATCAGTTTTAGACAGTGTGAGTAAAGTATAAAAGAAATTCCCAACATAGCTTAGCTTCTGGGGAAATTAAATAGAAAGTAATAAAAAAAAAATAAGCATATAGTAAAGACTATGGTGATTAATGCTACAGAGAAAAACATGAAGCAGAGAAGGTGGGTAAGGAATTCTAGGAGTGGTGTTATAATTTTAAATAGTGTGTCGGAGAAGGAATCATTGAAAAGACAGCATAAAGTGAAGAAGGACGGGGAGGCAACCATTCCATAACAGCTAGAAGAAGGGCATTCCAGGTAGAGAGCACAGCAAGTGCAAAGGCCCCAAGTCAGACATGTGCTTCTCATGTTTGAGAAGCAGCAAAAAACTCAGAGTAGCTGAAGCAGATGGGCAAAGAGGAATCATAATAGGAAATGATCAGAGATTTAACAAGGGGGCCCAATTGTGGGACCTGTAGGGCATTGAAAAGACATTGGCTTTGCAATGGCTTAGGGGTGAATTTTTGAGAAGGTGCTGCCAAAGAAATGACATATCCAATTTATGTTTTAATGGAGCCTCCTATTTGGCACTTTGTTCAATGAGCAAAGGAAAAAGCAGCTGCAGAATATATCTCTCTGTGATTCCTTCTTTGCCTCCAATTTTGATTACACTCAGTAGTAGCCTTTAAAAATATTTTTAAAAATCTTTGGTTCTGGTGGTTTTAGTAGTTTTTAGTAGGAACACGGATTACTGCCACATCACAATTCAGCTAAAGGGAAACATCTTCCCATCACTCTCTACCCACTTACCTTCATATGGTTTGTCACCACCTGACATGTTGCATATCAGTCTGATGGTTTGTTTTATTTTCCATCTCCCCAAATTAAAGTGTAAGCAACATGAAGTCCTGACCTTTGTTTCACCCATTGTTGTGTCCCACTGCTTACAACACCTAGATTGCCTTGGATTTTCACAATGGCTTCTCTGCTTCCATATTTACTCCTTTACACAATAGTCTGAGTGAACCTTTTAATATCATGTGTGCTGAAAACCCTCTGAAGGCTCTCATCTCACTTGCAAAAGCCAAAGGACCCCACAAGTCCTATGGAGCCAAATGCTCAGGTCCCCCATAACTTCCTGATCTCGTCTCCATCTACTCTCCCACTCATTAGAGTCTCTTTCATATATCTGGCCTCCTGGCAAATCTTCAACCACATCATGCATATTCCTACTTGAGGTCTTTGTTCATGCTGTTTCCTCTGCCTGGAGTACTCTTCTCCAGAATGTCTGCAAGACTTGCTACTTCACTACCTTCAGGTATTTACCAAAATGTCACTTTTTCAACAAGGACTACCAAGGACAGTCGTGCATTTTATGCGTCTTGTGGTCTAAAAGCAGCAAGTGACTGAAATAGGCCCAGCAGTTATGTATGCTATGGAAGATACAGCACCTTCTTTTCTTACTATAAATTTCACTCTTTTCTTTTTTTGTTACTTACATACTTTCTGTTTCTTTCTCTTGCCTAACTGCTCTGGCTGAGACTTTCAGTACTGTGTTGAACAGAAGTGGTGAGAGTGGGCATCTTGTCTTGTTCCTGGTCTTACAGTAAAAGCTTTCAACTTTTTACCATTGAGTATGGTGTTAACTGTGGTCTTGTCATATCTGGCCTTAACTGTGTTGAGGAACATTCTTTCTATACTTAATTAGTTGATAGTTATTATTTTAAAGGATGTTGAATGATTTTTCTACTCTGCTGAGGTAAACATCTGACTTTTGTCCTTCATTCTGTTAATACAATTCACATTTATTGATTTGTGAATATTGAGCCAACCTTGCATCCTAGAAGAATGAAAATAAACCCTTGTCTCATTCTCATACAAGAATTAACTCAAAACAGATTAAAGACTTAGATTTAAGACCTAAAACTATAAAACTACTAGAAGAAAACACAGGGAGAAAACTTCATTACATTGGTCTGGACCATGATTTATTAACTATAATCCCCAAAGCACAGGCAATGAAAAGAAACAATAGACAAGTAGGATTTCATCACACTAAAAAGCATCTGCACAGTGAAAGAAACAATAGAGTCAAGAAACAACCCACAAATTCAGGGAAAATATTTGCAAATCATACGTTGGATAAGGAGCTAATATCCAAAGTATACAAGAAACTCATACTACTAAATAACAAGAAAACACATAACCCTAAAATGAAAAAAATACCTGAATAGACATTTCTCAAAAGAACACATAAAATTGGCCAACAGATATATTTTTAAATGCTCAACATCTCTAATTATCAGAAGAATACAAATTAAAGCCACAATGAGATATTACCTCGCAGCTGTTAGATTTGTTATCAAAAAAGTAAAGATACGTGTTGGCAAGGATGTGAGGCAAAGGGAACATCTGTACACTATTGGTGACATTATAAATTAGTACAGCCATTTTGGAAAACAGTTTGGATGTTCCTTAAAAAACTAAAAACATTTTTGCATTTGTTCAATACATTTTTAAATAAGTTTAAGTATTGTCAAGTAATCTTTTTAATTTTCATGTTACTGTCGTGGGAGCATGGAGAAGAATATTTGTTCAGAAAATATGAAAATTTAAAGCAGTATTCTTTTCAAGCCTCATAAATTAAATAAACATTTTAAAAATCAAAAAAAAAAAAAAAAAAAAAAAAAAAAAAAAAAAAAAAAGAAAGAAAGAAAAGAAAGAAAGAAAGAAAATAGGTACGTTGAAGAGATATCTCCCATTCTCACTGCATCATTATTCACAATAGCCAAGATAAGGAAACAACATAAGTGTTTATCAACAGATGAATGAATTAAGAAAATGTGGTTTATATATACAGAAGGGAATACTACTCAGCTTTAAGAGATTCTGTCATCTGTGACAACATAGATGAACCTAAAGAATATCAGGCTAAGTGAAATAAGCCAGGCACAGACATGGATACTGTCTTCCAGTATTTGGCAGACTACCCATCCTTCCAAACCATCTTGGCCCACATAAACCAACACCATCCCCTCATCCTTCTCAATAGATTCTCCTTCGTTAGCTTCCATCTCACTTACACATGGAATCTAAAAGATCAAATTCATGAAGTGGAAAAGAGAATGGTGGTCACTAGGGGCTGGTTGTGGGAAAGGGGAAAGGGAAGATGTTGGGAAAGGGGAAAGGGAAGATGTTGGGAAAGGGGAAAGGGAAGATGTTGGCAAAGTGTACACAGTTTTACTTAGATAGCAGGAGTAAGTTCTGGTGGATCTATTACACAGTAGGGTGGCTGTAGTGAATAATATTGTATTATATATCTCAAAACAGCTAAAAGAGAGAATTTTAAATAGTCTCACCACAAAGAAATGATAACTATATGAGATGATGGGTATGCTAATAAGCCTTATTCGATCATTCTACCATGTATACACATATCAACATACCACATTGTACTCCATGAATATAATTGTCAATTAAAATCAAATAATGAACATTTTCTCATAGATTATTGCTTTAATTCTCACAAAACTGTAATGTGGGAATTAAACAATAGTTAGAATAAAATTGGGCAGTTATTATAACTAAGCATAATCCATTGCAAAAACATTCACCTGCACCCAAGTTACTATTGCCATTATCCTACCACATTCCCATGGTGATTCACTGACTGGGTGCCTAGATTAAGATTCTTCATAGAATGCCTTTCATGAATTCTGAGGGTACAATTGAAATAAGGCACCACTGGAAGTGTTTCATTGCAGTTTGCACAACTATGGTCAGCTAAATAAATCAACTTAAAGATACTCTCAGAATATTAAAAAAGGGCTCCCTTATATGCCCTTCAAAAGTAGAGCATTAAAAACAATGCCAACAAATACTCATTAATGCCAACAATAACATTTCTCTCATCCCTATCGTTTTGAATACATAACCAATTCTTGTTTTCTTAGAACTTGGATCAGCTGTCTACTTTTATTAAGTCATCTACTGGGTTACAAGAGTCCTGGAAGTCCTGACTGATGCTCCCTAGTACAGTCTGACAGGTCTCTCTGCTTAAGGTGGCAAAATTAGCTTCTCTGTGAAACCTGTAGCTGTGAGCATATTTCTTGCAGTGTCAGTAATTACCGTATACAGTACAGTTCTTTTTGCCAAAGCTCTGAAGCTGTCCTTCTTTGTTAAGACCCAACTTCTGGCCTATACCTTGTAGTAGGCAATTGAACAAAGTAGGGTGAGAGCAGAAAACCACCTGTTGACAAATTTATTACAGTAACAAAAAAGATACACAAAATTAAGTACAGTATTATTCTTTAATGAATAAGAAAATATATAACTCCTTTATACAGATCAGGTCAAATATCATCCTGAAAGTAAGAACACATTATAGCTGCTGAGAAGCCTTAGCAAATCTCTAGAGCCTTTCCATCGACCCTGCTAATAGGCACTACATTTAAAAAGAGTTGTCAGAGGAGATTGGCCACTTGATTATGATGGAAGCATAGAGGCCTGAGAATGAAAAAATGCTTGTAGCTTAGCTCCCTTATTAACCAGAGTTTAATAAAATAGTTTAATAAAATAGTTTAAATGAACATAGCAGGTGACCTAGGAGCTTTAACTCTTTCAGAAGCAAGAAACTTTTGTTGTTTCCTTATAAAATAATTCAAGAGCATGACAAAAATCAACACGAAGTTATCTGGTTTTCAAGTGAAAATTTTCTTGGATGATAAAGAACTTCTCTGTGTTCTGGGCAGATTACACAAAATGTAGAGAACAACTTCTGACTTCTTGTTAAAAGCTAACCAAATACTCCCAACGTGGATTTTAGGCTACCAGGACTCTTTTTCATCATTCATATGTTTTCTTTGTTCATTAATATAATACACCTTTATATGTATGCTCAAATATACACACTCAGCAAATAGATGACATTAAAGATTTCAACTTTAATTTAAAAATAAACTATATTTTCATATTATCAATCATGACATATCCACATTGATTTTATCATCTTAACTGAGGTGAAGTTAACCTTTAATTAGAATGCAAACACCTCAACACACTAATCATTTTTAGAAACATCAAATTGAACAAAACTGTCCTGTAAATTCAAGTGGATTTTTGAAAGAAAATCAAAGTTGGTATCTCTGTTTATGGAAAATAACAACTCACCATTGTCATCCAGAAGAAAAATTGTGGGGGAATGTCATTTCAGAACCTTCAGAAAACTAAGTTTGAAATGTATTTGTAAATTAGTGTGCTGAAGAGTGGAGACTCACTGACAAGAACTAACTCACGTCCCAGTGCAAGGTATAGAAGTGGCCCAGTGATAGCACCATGCACCCTAGCATAGATGCTTGCCTGCATGCAGAGATGATCCCCTGAGAGCTCTTGAAGACAGGCACACTATCCACATTCAGCGGCGAACTGAAGGGAGGTGGGAGTTGAAGCATGCGTCAGGGAGTCATTAGAGAGTGAAGTCAAGCCTGGAGAATACAGGGGTCTCCCTTTTTAAGGATCAGGCTGAGAACTTACCCTTCCTCAGCTCTTTTCCCTTCCTTGTCGATATGGTTTGGATGTGTGTCCTTTCCAAATGTCTTGTGGAAATGTGATTCTCAGTGTTGGAGGTGAGGCCTGGTGGGAGGTGACTGGATCATGGGGTGAATCCCCCATGAATGCTTTAGCACCATACCCTTGGTGATGAGTGAGTTCTCAGTTAGTTCATGAGAGATCTGGTTGTTTAAAAGTCTGGGGCCTCCCATTCTTATTCTCTTGTTACTGTTCTTGCCATGTGATGTTCCTGCTCTCCCTTTATCTTCTGCCGCGATTGGAAACTTCCTGAGGCCTCACCAGAAGCAGATACTAGCACTACACCTCTGTATGCCCACAGAACTGGGAGCCAATTAAGTCTCTTTTCTTTATAAATTACCCTGTCTCAGATATTCCTTTACGGTAACGCAAACTGACTAATATACCTCACCTGTTTCCCACCTCTCTTACAGGGTTCTTCCTAAAGAGCATTCCCTCAATCAATCCCATGGTCTTGAGTCTTTCTCAAGCTCTGTTCTAGAAAGCCCAACCTAAGACAGATGAGCACACTTTGATAAGTGGGGTTGATGATACAACCCCACTCTATTGATAATGGAGGATTTCCTAACACCTTTTATTTCACTGCTTGCCTAGACATTTAGCTCCCAGCCTTCCTTCTCTCTATATTTATCAGTCTTTCATGTATCCTATTATTGGGGTGCAGAGACACATCGCTTTGAGTCTAAGGTCTTGGAAATGATTATACTCAAAGAGCATGTCCCCCTGATCTCTAAAGGGTTATCACATAATTACCACTTCCATGGGGAGAAACACTCCCAGCGGGATGCTAGCCAGTGCAGGATATGCTCCAAGGGACTGTCTCAAGATGAAAATCATTCTCCACTTTAGCTTAAAAGAAAGACAAGAAAGAGCTTTGATGCAAATGTTAATGTCTCCTTTGCCACAACTACCAAGTCTGTTCTGAGCTGTCGTTGCCTCTGGCCCCAGGATCCATACCCCAGGACTTTCATTCTTACTCAGGCCTTAGGCATAAGGATCTCACCAGCTATGTTTGCTGTCCTTTCTCTTCTTTCCAAGAAAAAGGTCTCAAGATTCCCAGGTGGGTGGCCTCCATGAGCCTCAGCAAAGCCAGGCAGAAACACATTCCACAAGGCTCATTCCCCATTTCTGGCTATGATGATTGAGCAGGTAAAGGCAGCTGGAGGCCTGATCCCTGTGCTCTGTCTGCAGCTAAGTCACATGTCAGCAAATGGATGGAGAGGCTGACAGATGGGCTGGGAACCTGTGAGGGCCTGGTGGGGGCCCTGGAGACTCCAGAGCAGCTGCAAAGACTCCACACATAATTAGAAGGCCACTAGTGTGCGGCATCTACTTAAATGAGGCCACCCAGACTGTATCAGGAGACAAGTGGACAGATGTTAATGCAAATGTATCATCAATGCTCCTCTCAAAGGGCTACGAAGCGGCTCACTTCAGCATCCCTGTGTCTGGGGGAAAGAGACAAGCAGCAGGACAGCAACACACATGCGTTGCAGGCAGCCCAGTGTACGGCAATCCAGAGCTAAGGCTGGGGAGGGGAAAAGGAGCAGGAATGTGCTGGGGCAGGAATGTACTGGAGGAGCCACCAAGACTTGCCTCATTAACTTCTCAATCCTTAAATGACCTCCCAGCCTGCCAAACCATCTTGGCCCACACAAACCAACAGCATTCCCTCATCCTTCTCAATAGATTCTCCTACATTAGCTTCCATCCATAACCTCCTCTGTACCAGAGTGGTCATCAATTTTAATTTGCATAAAAGTTAGCTAAAGGAGTTTGTGAGAAATGCAGATTTTCAGGTTCTTATCCTGAGTCAGTGGGAGAAGTAGTTCTTGCCCGTATTTCACCACTCAAGAATCCTTAATAGCTGGTAGAAGAAAATGGTCAGTGTTTTGACATGGACTGACTGGAAGCCAATATACTCTTCCATTGCAATTGCTTCATTGCAAATACCAAATCTTGAATCATCACAGTAACAGAACTGAACCTCTTCTGTAATTCATTCAGGCTAAAGAGAATAAAAGATGAGGTACTGAAGGACAGAGGAGATCATGGGAAGAGAGAGCAGGGTATGAACAAATGTGTTGTTCCCCACACAGTTTTGTGTGGGGCCTCAAAAGACACCCTATCCTTCTCCAAATATGCATAACAGGAAGTAGTGTCGATAAAGAGAGAAAGATGCCAAAATATATGCCTGCATGGTGGGGCTTCTTTGATTCTAGTCACATTATCATTGTTCTACCATATATATCATGAGTCCTTGCTGAACTTAAAGTATTAGCTGCTCAAAAAGCATTGTGGAGGCAGGTACAATACTGGCTTTTGCACTCATGTTTGGCCTCTCCTGCGCAGGTCTTGGCCCTCCCACCAGGTCTCTTGGATTGGACATGTGAATTCCCGCCTCGTTAGTTACTGTGGTGGCCTTGTGCTGATGACTGACCTATCAGAGATCTTCTCCAGCCTCTCATTTTGCAGGTGAGGAAGACTCTCCAGCAATGTTTGCATGAAAACAAAAGCTGTGTGGCTCAGCTCTTCTTTGGCTCCAGCTTTCTCTGCCTTGAATAAGTCACTTTATTTACTCTCATTTTACTCATGGAGGTTCTGTTATTCTGTTGTTTCTTGGACAGTCCAATCAACTTTCAGGGCTCTTTTCTGTAGTACAGCAGACAGTTTTATCAGAAGGCTAGTTCAGCATGAGCTGAAAGTAAATGAAGCAAAGACTATTGCATTCTAAACCATTTTAATGCCACCTCCTGTCCAACCCAAGAATTTGGAACTTTTCCCCACTGCAACTGGAGAGCCCTTCTTAAGTCCCCATTTTTTAAAAAACTAACAGAGGCATTGGAGCCACTAGCTTAAAAATAAATATGGTGAAAGGGAGACGAGGGAAATGGAAGGAAAAAAGAGGAAAGAGTGATGGAGAATCAGCGGGGCTAGTGGGAGATTGGGACCTCTTGTGGAAATTCTAGGTTAGGTGGCAAAGATAAGAACACTCCAGAAAGTACATGGTAAAAATTGTCCTCAAAGTTGCCCCATCTGGGTAGCATGCTTTAGTCTTTTAGTGCCACCATTCAGTATAGGATGACATAAGGAAATAATGGTAAGAGAGTGCCTATATCACTCTATGAGGCCATCTACCTATCTTTTCTGCATTCTGAGTGCCCATCAGGACAGTTCTTATTTGTTACTAAGAGTAATTTATTTGGGTATCATTTTAATCAATCTGTGTGTGTGTGTGTGTATATGTGTCTGTGTGTGTGTCTATGTGTGTGTCTGTGTGTGTCTGTGTGT
>PVKV010029180.1:0-23977 GCA_004027835.1 Alouatta palliata | reverse complement strand
CAGACACACAGCTGCAAGGGGTGCTGGGCACTGTAGATAATTCCTACTAAAAGAATGCTTTATTTTATTTTTGTTTTGAGATGGAGTCCCACTCAGGCTGGAGTGCAGTGGCACAATCTTGGCTCACTGCAACCTTTGCCTCTAGGGTTCAAGTGATTCTCCTGCCTCAGCCTCCCGAGTAGCTGGGATTACAGGTGTGCACCACCATGCCCAACTAATTTTTGTATTTTTAGTAGAGATGAGGTTTCACCACATTGGTCAGGCTGGTCTCGAACTCCCAACCTCAGGTGATCCACCCACCTTGGCCTCCCAAAGTGCTGGGATTACAGGTATGAGCCACTGCACCCAGTCAAGAAAATGAATGATTGAACATATAAGAGGAATAATATGAAAGCCAGCTTATGATAAAACATTAATTCGCTGTTGCCACCTGCCCACTCCCACCCTGCACTGAGAATTGGTTTCCTTTTTATGAATCGGTTTTTGTCTTGCTCCAAAAGGGGCTACTGCTGAGCACCTGCTGTGCTGATCATGGGCAGGGTGCGGAGGAAGTTATACAGTCATCAGATGGGCTGAGCGGTGAGCAAAAGGAAGTTTAATGAGCTGGGAGCCAGGAGAATGGGTGAGATGGAAGAACGGGTGAGATGGCAGAGCTGTAAGAGCAGAGGGAGACAGAGGTGTATGCTTTCAGGGGCGTGGCCAGAGAAGGAGAGGCTTTGGGAAAGCTACAGGTGGAGGAAAGAGAAAGAGGAATTTTTGGCTACCTTCTCATGTGCTTTGAGAAAACCAAGTGAAAAGAATTCATTCATTGTCTGTTTTCGGTTCTGGGCTGTGCTTCCTTAAATTTGACTGCAGAACTGGGCCATGTGGAGCCAGGAGATTCTTTTGGGTTGCACAATGTTGTGGTTAAAAACCAGGAATTTTGGCCGGGCGCAGTGGCTCACACCTGTAATCCTTGCACTTTGGGAGGCCGGATCACTTGAGGTCAGGAGTTGGAGACCAGCCAGGTCAACATGGTGAAACCCCGTCTCGACTGAAAATACAAAAACTAGCCGAGTGTGGTGGTATGCACCTGTAATCCAGCTACTCAGGAGGCTGAGGCTGAGGCAGGAGAATCATTTGAACCTGGGACACAAAGGTTGCACTGAGCCAAGATTGTGCCACTGCACTCCAGCCTGGGCGACAGAGCAAGACTTCGTCTCTAAAAACAAACAAAGCGAAACAAAACAACACACACAGCAAGAGTTCTCCTGCCCAGAGCATCCCAGCTTGCATTGCACCCTGAATGCCTCCCTGTGGGTTAGTATAACCACAACCCTCCAGCCTGGGTCAACCCCCCGCAAAGTCCAGCTTTCCCTGTTTCTCAGCGAGGAGCAGTCAGGAATCCGTTTCCGGCCTCCCTGCCAGAGTGCCACGACCCTCATTTTGCAGCAAGCACCCTGAGGGCCGTGTCCCAGAGCGGCACTTTCCTCCATAAGCAGCTCTGAACTTCATCGTCTCTTCCAAATCAGCCAGTTTAACGGACAAGCCTCTCCTCACACGCTCCAACACCCCCTGCCAATTAGCTTAGACAGAGGTGCGTCAGGAGAGGGGAACAGAAGTGATTAAAGACCAGAAGACAATTAAGGCCCATGATGCTTCTCGTTAATACGGTTTTGCTCGCAAAAGCAGCGTGGATGTCACCTGGCCGTTGCAATGGAAACACTCTCTTGTACGTTTCCGATCCTAATTTTCCAGATCTTGCCATCCTGAGCCAAGGACTGCTGTTGAGGGTGCTGCACCCTGAGCTGATGGGATGGAGGGGTCAGCGGCAAGGATGCCAGCTCAGTCACTAATCAATGAGCAGCATACTCGGCAGGATGCAGGGGAAAGAGCCCAGGCTTCCGGGCACTGAATCGAGCTGGCATCCCAACTCCAGCACTTAGCCAGGTGACCCTGTTCAACTGACTCAAGGTCCTTGAGTTTCAAGTGCCCTCATCTGTAAACTGAGGCCCAGAATGCCCAGGGAGTTAATGGGATGGGCAATTAGGGCCTGGCACACAGGACAAGCTCAGGAAATGCGGACAAGTGTTAACGAGCAACTGTCAATCTCCAGCCGGCGGGATGGACCGACCCGGCAAGGAGCCCTGGGTGCCTGCAGCCCTGGCTGCCCACCTGAGCTGGGGCGTGTCCCTTCACCTCATCTGGAAAGCAGGATTAAGAACACTGTGCAGGTCTATGATATGGGCCTTGGGAGGCAATGCCGGCGAGGTGCTTTACAAACTGTAAAGTGCTGTGCAAATATCATAGGTATTGCCAGAAGCCATAGTAGTAATGAACACGTGTAGTGCAAATCGGCACTGGTAAAAAGATGTGCTTTGTGCTGGTCTCTGGCCACTTTGTGGGCTCTCCCAGGAGGCATGGCCAAGTGGTTAGGAGGAGGTGCCGTGAATGTGGACCATCTTGGCTGTGTGACCTTGTGTGAATTCCTTATCCTCTCTGTGCCCCAGGTGTGCCATATCTGTCACATGGTAACGTGATTGCGTTCTAGCTGATAGCTGTACTGAGCCTTGCCCTTCACAAGGGCCTGGTAAACGTGTATGCCAGCCGTCCTGGGCTGCAGCCCCGCTCATGCACTTCCTTTCTGGAACCTTCTATCTTCATTGCTAAGTTTAAGGCTTGTGGGCTCTCCAGTCCATTCACCGCATGGTAACCGGCGTTTTCCAGGTGCTAGAAAGCATCTCTCATCATCTCCCTCTCCAGCTGGTCAGCTTCCCAAGCCGCCCCACCCACCTCCACCTTCAGATAGAATCCTGACCTGCTTTCTGGCCCTCTGCTGGCTCTGCAGCCCTTGTCCCCACCCGCCGCTGTCTCTCAGCTTTGCTCTGCACTCCAGTGAGATGAAACTGCCATGCCAAGCTTTTGCACCAACCGCTCTTGCCTTCTGGACCACCAGACCCCTCCCTGAGCACCCCCACCCCTGACCCCACTCCTTCACATTTGCTGTCTCCTAGATCCATCAGCAGCCAAGTGAACTGAAACATAGAGGGGAAGGAGCTTGCACAAGCCCCTGGAACCCACAAATGCCAGGGGAGGGACTGGGAGCCAAGCCAGCCTGGCTTCGAAGCCCTGGAACCCACCAGCTAGTGTGGGTGAGCACCGTGGCTGGGGGCAGCCCTCAAGCCAAGGATTCCTGGGTGACTGACAATGTGTCATTTGTGGGATTGCAAACCTGAGACCGGCCAGCTCCCCTCCCTGTTTATCACCGTCTGCTGTGAGTTGCCGTTATTCTAAGGACCCACCGCTGCAGGGTTCTTTCTGGGAATTTTTGAGAAACTCACCTCCTCTGGCACCCATCACACACGGGCTTCAGTCTACAATCTTTATCGTGCCTTTCAAGCCCCCATAAGCTGCCCAGCTTCCTCTGTAGCCACCCAAGACTATCTGAGATGGTTGATACTGAGGGTCAACTTGATTAGATTGGAGGATGCAAAGTATTGATCATGGGTGTGTCTGTGAGGATGTTGCCAGAGGAGATTAACAATTTAGTCGATAGGCTGGGGAAGGCACACCCACCCTTAATCTGGCTGGCACCATCTAATCAGCTGCCAATGAGTATAAAGCAGGCAGAAAAGCGTGTAAAGGAGAGACTGGCCTAGCCTCCCAGCCTACGACTTCTTCTCATGCTGGACGCTTCCTACCCTTGATCACCGGACTCCAGGCTCTTCAGTTTTGAGACTCAGACTGGCTCTCCTCGCTCCTCATGCTTTCAGATAGCCCATTGTGGGACCTTGTCATCATGTAAGTTAATACTTAATAAACTCCCCTCTCTCTCTATTTGTATATCCTATTAGTTCTGTCCTTCTGGAGAACCCTGACTAATACACGATCCTGGTCCCCAAATCCTCTGTGCAACTGGACACTCCTCTGCTTTTGCCTGGGCTGTTCCCTCCCCCGAATGCCTTTCCCTGTGTCTTCCTGTTAAAATCCAACTCCTCCCTCAGGGCGTGACAACACGGAAATTAGTCCTCCTGGTGCGATGTCCAGCACTTGGTCCAGCTTCTAGGTTGCTGCCTCTGGTCTCTATCTTCAGACCGTGGGCTCCTCCATGGCAGGGCCTGGCTTTTGCTCCTCCCAGGTCCCCACAGCCAGCACAGGGCAGGTGGATGTCCAGGGTACCAAGGGTGTCACAAGAAAGAACGATCTCATAATATAGACGGGAGAGCAAGGGATACCCACCCTCGCCCGAGAGCTGATGTTGTGTGGGCGTTATTCCCCGAGGAACCTTGGAGTGTGATTGAACCCACAGACTAGGAAATGTGGTCCCAGCTCTTGAAAACCTCTGCCTCGGAGGATAATCCACCTAGCAATGACTTCCCTGTAGACTTTTTCACCTGCTTCGGGTCTCGTGGCTGCTCCGAGTTGCCTGGGAAGCCCCTGTTCCCTGATCTCGGTTGCCTTCTCCTCGGCCCCTGCTTAATTACAAGAAGCTCTCAAACTCTGTGCAGCCGCTGAAATGCAGTGTGTGTGCAGCCTGGACTCCGGTGTACATGTAGAAGGGTGCAGGGGGTAAACCAGCTGCCTTTCTCCTTATCTCGAGAAGCTTCTGTTTGCTTTCATCCTTGAAGACAGTTCAGCTGGCACAGAACTCTGATCAAAACTTCTTCCCTCAGAACTTGGCAGACATGGTGCCACTGCCTTCAGGCTTTCGTGGCTGATTGGGAGAACTCTGATACCCGCCAGTCTCTTGTTCCCTTGTCCCGGACTGCTCTTTCCCTCTGCAAGCTTTCACGACGTTCTCCTTACAGCTGTCATTCTGAAATTTCACCAGGCGTGGGTGTTTCTCCATCATTAGTCCTGCTCAACTCTTATCGGGTGCATCAGATCCATAAACACATACCTTGCTGCAGCTCAGGGGGAAGCGTTTCTTCTGTTACTTTTATTATTTTTTAGATGGAGTCTTGCTCTGTCGCCCAGGCTGGAGTGCAGTGGCGTGATCTCTGCTCACTGTAACGTCTGCCTCCTGAGTTCAAGCAAGTCTCCTGCCTCAGCTTCCTGAGTAGCTGGAATTACAGGCATGCGCCATCATGCCCGGCTAATTTTTTTAGTAGAGATGGGGTTTCACCATGTTGGCCAGGCTGATCTTGAACTCTTGACCTAAGGTGATCCACCTGCCTCAGCTTCCCAAAGTGCTGGCATTACAAGCGTGAGCCACCATGCCTGGCCTATTATTTTTAAACTGTGACTTCCTCTTCCCCATTGTCCCTTGCTGTCCCCCATGAGCTGCTCTCAAAGAGCTGGTGAATCTTGGCATCAGATGCCCCTGCCCCTCAGTCCTGCGGTTCACGTCTCTCATCTTGAAGTCTCTTGGCTCTATGCTTCAGAGGCACTTTCTCTTGTATTTCAGAATGCCAGCCTGATCTCCAGATGAGCCTCTAACGATTCAACAAGCCCGTTGCATTACTTTTGTTAATTTCATCCATCTTCAGTATTCTTCGCATCTCAGCTATTCTTTCTCGTTCCTCTGCTTCGTCCTTACCACCTAGCATGCAGGCAGGTCTACCCAGGCACTCTGCCCCTGGGTTCTGCGAGTCAGAGGTGGTCCCTGTCACCAGCAGCTCTGGTTAACAGAAGAAAGGAGGAACCAGGCAGGCACCCACCATCCCAAATGCCCCTGTGCCCCGGCCAGTCCTGACCTGTGTGGTTTGTCATGCCTAACCCGGGCTTCCCGGGCCCAGCTAGGGAGACCCATCCTTCCTCCCACCTCTTGTCCAGCCCCTTCCTCAGTCAAGCCCAATGTTGTCCTGGCCACAGGGAGAACTCTTGTCTCCATTGCCAGCACACCTAGGAGTTCACCCTCTCTCTAAGCATGCTTTCTGCTTTCAGTGGCCCCAGGGAGGGAAGGGCAGAGTCCTGTGAACCCAGTGTGCCATCTTGGACAGTAAGTCCACCCTAGTAGTGGGGCTTGGCTGTTTTGCCTGGCAAGTGGATTGATGATGTTTCCTTTCATTCCCCCTAAGTAAATCTTAAGTAAGGCATTGCTTCTCTTTCAGCTTGATCACCGGGGCGCAGTCCTGCAGGCACCCATGGCTCACCCACTCCTTCTGGGGAGGAAAGGGGATGACTTGACAGGTTTATTCCCCTCGAGGCTGGGGCTGGGGCTGGGGCTTGGCCTTTCAGCTGCACTACTGCTCGTTTCTCAGCTGGGCAGCCCCTGCCCGGGGTGGGGGTGTTGGCTGCCTTGGCTGTGTTGCCTCCGGGCTCTGAGCTCCACAGAAAGGCACCTGGGTGCCTCCTGAGCTCCTCCCATCATGCAAGATGTGATGCAACAAAGCACGTATCCTAGAGGAGGCCCTACTGTGCGCCACACCCTGCACCTGTACAGAGGCCCTCAAGGCCTGTGTCTTGGGCCAGAGCCGTGTGACTGCCCTCTGCTCAGAGCTGGCGCAGCACCCAGGGCTCACAACATGACTTACAGGCAAAGAGAAGACAAGTCCCTATTCCCAAAGTCTTGAAGTCCTTGAGGGACAATCCGGAGAGACATGAGGGTGAGAGGGAGATAGCACCTCGCCCCTGCACTGCCGAGAGCCTGCTGAACGCTCTGCCTGCACCCCCATAGTACAGGTGCAGATGAGAAAACAGGCCCAGCTAGGTGAACCCATGCCCGAGGCAGCCTGGCAAGTGGCGAAGCTGCCGTGGGGCCTTCGATCCATCTGCCACCCTTCTACTCTGTCAATGGGAAAAACTCTGGCCAGTACCTTAGAAAGGTGACTTACCTGTGCCTGCCCCCATGATTTACCTGTGTCCCCTCCATGATTTACCTGTGTCCCCTCCATGATTTACCTGTGTCCCCTCCATGATTTACCTGTGGAAACCATGGGCCTGAGATCCACAGAGGGGAAGGGGAGCCTACTGCAACCATCGAAGCGCTTTCCCAGGGAGGGATATCTGAGTGTCCTGGCTGGCTGGGGAGGGCCTGGGAGCAGGATGTGTTTCTGCCAGGAGTAGGAGGTGCTGGAGTGCAGCAGGGAGTGAAGAAGAGGAAGGGGCTGGGGCTGGGGCTGGGGGCCAGGCAGCTCTCACAGCCCCAAGTGACATAGTGCATTTAAAATCCCCACAGAGTGCAGAGGGGAGAGTGACAAGTGGCCAGTGTCATTGTGCAGGGGTTGGGTGGGGCAGGTGCCGGTCCACAGACTCTGGGTGGCCAGACAGGGTGCTAGGTGTTTTCCCAGGGGTCTGGGTAGTCCAGAAAGATGCCTCCCACTTCTTCCTGCCCCCCTTTCTTTGCCATTTTCTCCCTTCCAGCAGCCCCCCCCCCAACCCCACCCACGGTCTCTGGCTTTACCACTGACTTCCAACAGGCTGGGCCACCTTCAGGAAGTCACATGACCTTTCTGCGCCACAATTCTTGTTTCTCTCAAAATGCAAACAGTATTCCTGCCTCCAGGAGCTGTGTGAGGGCCTCACAGGTGATGGATGAGGACAGCCCCTGTGGACAGAGGCAGCAGCAGGGAGGTGGCTGATCAGGGCCAAATTCGTGTTCATCCATCCGCCATCCATATGGATGTGTCACCCCAGGGAGAGACGGTGCCCGGCTGTCCCCTCTGGCCTCTCCTATTGGCTACAGGCTCTGAGTTCAGGCCACCCATTCAGATGTGATCAGGGGGTTTGATGAATGTAGATTCCACTCAGCATCACTCCTCCGAAGGGAATGAGGGCTGGAGAGTAATTATAATCAAGGTTGCGGAAAGCTGATGGTATTAATGAAAATCATTATGTTCCTAGCAGCTAATCCCGGCAAAGGGAGGGATTGACTGTGTTTGAATTCTTCTTTTTAATGTTCTGTTTTCGATTGGGAACACTTTCAAATGACTTGTGGGGGAGAGCTGCCACCAGGCAGGGCCGTTTTACATGCGGCCACTCAGCCCTGCTCGGGCGGTGGAGAGAGAAGGGGAAGGCACTGAGCCTGCCTAGGTTTCCCGGCCTCGCTCTGGTTTTCTCTGGGTCTCTTCTCATCCTCATGTCTCTCCATCCTTCTTGAAAGATCTGATTGGTCAGGTGCCGTGGCTCACGCTTGTAATCCCAGCACTTTGGGAGGCTGAGGTGGGCAGATCACTTGAGGTCGGGAGAACAACCTGACCATCATAGAGAAACCCCGTCTCTACTAAAACTACAAAATTAGCCCGGCATGGTGACGCGTATCTGTAATCCCAGCTACTCGGGAGGCTGAGGCAGGAGAACTCCTTGAACCTGGGAGGCAGAGGTTGTGGTGAGTTGAGATCATGTCACTCACTGCACCCCAGCCTGGGCAACAAGAGCGAGATGCTGTCAAAAAAAAAAAAAAAAAAAGAGAAAGGAAAGAAAGAAAGGAAGAAAGGAAATGAAAAAAGAAGAAAAAGAAAAAGGAAAGAAAGATCTGATGAGGCTCCTCTGGCTAGTCATCCCCCAGGTGCTTTTGGAACTTTCTGAGAGACAACTCCACCAGCGTCCATCATCCCCTGGCTGAACAAGCTCTGTGGCTCCTGTTACCCTTGGGAAAGAATCCCAACTCCGAGAAAGGCCTGTCTGATCTGCTTCTCGACCCCAGTCACCTCCTACTGGCTCCTGCAGCCCCTTCCCTGCATGGGGTCCTAAGCTGTAGCCTCCAGTCCTCCCCTTGGCATACCCTCCACCTCTGTCCACATCGTCCCTCCCCCCCCGGCCACTTTCCCTCCTGCCCTCCCCTGGTTACCACCTCCTGACCTTTTAGTACTTGCCTCCTGCCTCAGTTTCCATGGGAAGAGCCCTCCCAGTCCCCCTCTCGACCCACATCCATCCCGACGCTCCTTTGGCTCCTGTGTCCCCCACCAAGAGCTCTATCGAATTGGTCATACTGATTTGTTCTGTGCTTGTGCCCTCCCACTTCTGTGGCCCCAGGGACTGGTCCCTGGCAGTTGCTCAGGGAACAGTCATTGATTCCTAAGGACTTCACTGGGCCTGGAGACACAAAGGTGCCAGCCACAGCTCTGTCCTCCCGGAGACCCTGGTGTGGCCACAGAGACAAGTCTCCAGTAATTGCCACATGAGGTCAGAGCAGAAGGCAGTGCAGAGTCACAGAGGGGCCTGGCACCTCAAAGCAGCAGGTGGCTGTGAGCTGAGCCTGTCCTTCACCCACCCGCCCTCTTAACTAGAGCCACTCCAGCAGCTTTTCAAGCGGAGCCCACCAGCTTCTCCTGCCCAGGCAGAGGAGAGCTCTGCCAGCCAGGAAGTGGCTCCCTGGGGAAGCCATCCTCCCTGCACAGGTGGGCTCCACCTGCGTGACAGCCCTTGGACAGAAGGCATGACATCAGCAGGGCCCCTCTCTGCAGCATGCACACTGGTGATGGGGAACCAATGTGGGGTGCAGGGCCACCTCCCTTCTGCACCCCAGGGCCATCAGCGTAGAGCTTCAGAGCTCTGCACAGGTGGGTGGCTGCGGATGTGAAGCCTACTCCACCCTGGAGCTGCTCCTGCCCCTTGCCCCGACCCACCCCACCCCACCCTGTGGAAGCCATCTGCCAGGAGGAATAGGTTGGAGTCCCACCTCTGCCACTCCCTGGCTGGGTGATCTCCAACAAGCGTCCTCAGCGCTCCAAGCCTCAGGAAAGTCACATGACCTGGGGGCTGTTGCCAGGTCAAGACCCACTCTGGAGCCAGAGCCTTTCTAGGCAGGGGACTTAGCAGTATTTTTCTATTGCCACATAAGCAATGACCACATCTTCAGTGGTTTCAGTGGCACCATCCATTCTCTTACTGCTCTGTAGGTCAGAAGTCCGACAGGGGGCACGCTAGGCTAAAATCAAGGCCATGGGCATCATCTTTCTGGAGTCCCTGGGGAAAATTCATCTCCTGCTCATAGGGGTACTGAGTTTCCAGTACCCCCAGTTCCAGGAGGTGGAGGACTAAGTTTCTTTGCTGGCAGTCAGCTGAGGACCATTCCCAGCCTCTGGTGGGGCTCACATTCCTGGGCTCATGACCGCTTCTTCCATCTCCAGAGCCAGTGTCAGCCCAACATCATCAAAAGGGCCAGAATCTAGTTTGAAGAGAGTTTACTTAAACCATGGACCTGAGACCCACAGAGGTTTATTCAAGCACAAAGTTTGAGCCCGGCCACCAGGGAAGCATAGATGACAGAGAATAGAAGTCAGCGCTCCAAAACATGGATGTTTGGGTTTGTTTATGGAGACAAAGTTTAGGGAAGCTTAGCAGAGCTTGAACACCTTTCTGTACAAGGCTTAACACGTAGTTATGATGATCTGATTCGTTGAGGTGATTTTTCCTTTTGCGAAAAGTGTCTTTAACCTTCCACACTGAAGATGCTACAGTCCCGGGGTCTTTTGTGCCATCTGGTCTGAGCTGGGACAGTATTGTTCTGGCTGCGGATGATCAGGGAGGCAGTTCCTCTAAAACATCAGTGATTGGAAGTGGGGGAGGTCTGGCCTCTGGTTTCCTACCTGGAACAAGAACCGTGGGAAGAGGGCTATTCTCTAAGAAACAGGACTTACAAACTCGCTGTGTGACTCAGTCCTTAGAAGCAGGACAAACTCGCTCTATGACTCATTCTCCAGGGCTTAATAATATGCCTAGCGGATCTTGACATTTCTTGACACCAGCAATGGAGGTTGAGTCTTTCTCACGCTTACAATCTCTCCCCCTCCCTCCACCTCACCTTGCTCGTCAGCCAGACACGGGTCCCTGCTTCTTTTTTGTTTGTTTTTTGAGACAGAGTCTCACTCTGTTGCCAGGCTGGAGTGCAGTGGCGCGATCTTGGCTCACTGCAACCTCCGCCTCCCGGGTTCAAGCGATCTTCCTGCCTCAGCCTCCTGAGTAGCTGGGACTACAGGAGCGTGCCACCACACCTAGCTAATGTTTTGTATTTTTAGTAGAGACGGAGGGTTTCTACATGTTGGCCAGGATGATCTCGATCTCTTAACTTCATGATATGCCCGCCTTGACCTCCCAAAGTGCTGGGATTACAGGTGTGAGCCACAGAGCCCAGCTGGGTCCCTGCTTCTAAGGAATCGTGTGATTAACATTGGGCTCACCCGGACAACCCAGGACAATTTCCCCATCACAAGGTTCCCACCCTGAATCAGAGCTGCAAAGCCTGTTTTGCCATGAAAGGTGACACATTCACAAGTCCTAAGGTTCTGGTGTGGGCGCTGTTGAGGGCCACATTATGACGACCACAGCGGTAAAACAGCCGAGTGCGTGCCTCCAGGGTCTCACATTCTAGTGACGGGAAGAGAGAAGAAAATCGTAAATAGAAGCCGAAATGAGACATGCTATGATCCAGACAAGAGCTGTGAAAAGAACAAACAGGGCAAAGTGACCATTGGTGGTGGGGAAGGAGAGGGTCCCTCACCCTGGAAGGGAATCATGGGCACACGGTGGTGGCCTTAGCTCCGGCAGTTGCTCCTGGCAGAGGTGGGGAGTGGGAAGGTTTGGTAGTCACCTGGTAAGAGGCTGGCCTGGACCTCCCTGGCCAAGGAGGACTGGGGTAGGGGGTGTTGGTCTCTGGCCCTACTGAGTCAGGGTTGCCGCTGGCTGCAGGGCTTCCAGCCCAGAGCTGGCCCCATCTCCATGTATAAATCCACGGACTAGAACATAAAGCTGTCAGCTCCCCTGAAATCATTGCTGGTTTCTGCCTCAGGCTGCTGTCCATGAAAGCTTTTCCTCCTCACTGGGATAGGAACTTTGAAACATGTGAAAAACAGGACAGGGGCCATAATGACCCAAAGCCCAAGCAGTCACCGGCTGCCCTTGGGGTGAGCCAGGGAGGCTGTTAGCTGTTGAAACCGTGACGTCTGGAGGTCCATGGGCCCTTTGCAAACGGATCGTTCCTTGCAGAGCTACTGAGTCTGGGGCTGTCTGTGGTGGATGGGCAAGACAAGGACAGGAGCAGGATGATCAGAGCCGGGGTAGGGGCAGGGGAGCAGGGATGCCGCCCACAGAGGCCGCAGCACGGTGAATATCTCATCTCGGGGATCGTGTGTCCAATGTGAGAATAACAATATGCTTCCCTTCACGGAGTGGTTTAAGATATGTCTGTGAAGCACCTGCCGTGTACCATGTCTTGCCTGGGAAGATGTCCATGCCCCAGATAGGCGTGTGTCCCTGGGTACATGGACCGTCCATGCTCCAGATAGGCATGTGTCCACAGGCACATGGCCCGGGGCAGGGGACAGACAGATATCAGCTATCCAGCAGGCTGAGTAGCCACAAAGGCAGTAACTACTCTGAGTCCCCGGGGAGGGAGGAAGGGTTCTCTAATCTGGGAGCTACAGGATGGACAGGCACTCACTAGGAGGAGATGAGGAAGAACATTCCAGACAGAGGGACCCGCGTGTGCAAAAGCCTGGAGTGGGAAGGACTCTCACGTGTTCAGGCACAGAAGAGCACAGAAAATCATGCTGGGTGTGGCTGTAATGTGGCTGGAGAGGTGGCCATGCCCAGTGTCCACCAAGCCTTCAGCACAGGGTGGCCTGACGTCCAGGTGGCTCTGGGAGCTGCGTTCCCACTGGCTATCCGCCTTCATCAGTCACAGCTCTCCCTTTACTCATGTGCTTGTGGACTGCAGGGGACCTGGCGCCAATGTCCCTGTCACAGAACAGAAGCCAGCGTGGGAAGTTTTGTCTGTGGTGCTTGGGGTGGGTGTGGGGTCAGAGCAGGTAGGAGACAAAGGCCCTGACTCCCAGGCCAGCACTCAGCCCTCCCAGTACCGAGGGACACTGGCCTGGGAGCAAGATGCCGTTGTGAGCCCCGGTTTTTCCATCAGGAGCTGCAGGAACAGTGGGGACCAGAAGTGGTTCTGGGGTGGGGGTGCCCTCATGGCACAGGCCTGGCTGTGGGCAGACCAATAGGTTTGTCTCTGGTGTTTCAACTTTGGGATAATTAAGCCTGACAATTTGGAAAGTCGGGGAAAACACAAAGAGGAGAATTCTCCTTATAGAAATGACCAGGGTAGCTGCCAGGACACCAACGTCCGAATGTCTGCTGGGAGATGCCCTCGGGTTCCAAGGGAGGCATGGGGTGGCCATACACAGGCAGGACCCTGGGTGTACCGCACACAGAAAAGCCAGGGTGGGAGCTCGCCAAGGGGGGGTGCAGTCACAGTGGGGGCATGAGTACCGGGCTCAGCCAGGGGACTTTGTGTGTGGAGAGCTCAGGGTGCTACAGGGATGGTTTCGGGGAGGCCAGCACGCACACCAGCCCCTGAGAGCACAGGACTGGGGGTTGGGGAGCCAGAGTCGGTGCCACTGCGAGCTGCAGGGCTGGGCAGACCCCCTACCTGCTGGTCCTCGGCCCTTATCTGAGCAGGGCTGAGGCTGGCTGGGCCCTCACAGGCCAGAATGAGATTTCAGGGAAGGGCTGGGTGAGTGCTAGGAAAATGTGAAGTGTGGTCAGGAGACCCCCACTGCTGTGCCCACTGGGAGGGTTTCATGAGTGCCACTGAGTCACAGAATCCAGGCGGGGGGGCCTCCCCCCAGTGAAACTCCAGCTTCTGACCGTGGCACGTATCCATCCTGGCAGGCTCGGCCAGCCTGTCTCCCACAGCAGGGACTTCCTGTTTGCCGATGCCCAATCCATCCCAGGGTGACATCTGACAGATATTACCTGGCCAGGGTTTCCCCTCCTCCATCTCCCCTCTCCTGCCCCTCCTGCCTCTACCTGAGGCATCCAACTCACCAGCCCTTCCCACTTTCAAGGCACAGCCCAAGTCCCTCCACTTGTCTCCGCCCTGTCGCAGCCCTTTCAGGGCTCCAGGCCACCCTCATCCAAGCCATCCCCTCCCGCAGCTCATCTCCCACCAGGTCCCCACAGCCCCCTCTGAGCCAGCTCCCTGCCTCCCCCACCCAAGGCAAGGTGTCTTTGGAATCCTGCAATTTCTCCATGCCACCTGGTGGTTCCAGCCACCTCCAGTGCACTGGGGATAAAGTCCTAACACTCACCAAGGCCCCTGGCCCTAAGTGACTGCGCCCTCTGTCCCCTCTCTTTATCTCATGACCCCACCCCACACCCCTTTCCCACCCTGACTCCCAACCATGCTCCAGCCACTCAGCCCTCCTGGCCCTTCCTCTAGTCCAGCTGTTGGCCATTTCCAGCCTTCTGGAAGGTCCCGGGTGGGTCCTCCCTAGCATTCTGTGTGACTGATGGTTCTTGCCCTTCTGCCTGCTTTCCATCTCACCTCTCCGAGAAGCCACCCCAGGCGGGAACTTAGCAGAAACCAGGGATTTTAAGACACTTTGCCGAAGTGCCAGCCTGGAGCCCAGGGAAATCAGCAGTTTGTAAACACCGGAATTAGGGCGATTGGGCGGGGAGGCTGTTCCCTCTCCATTCATTCAAAGCAATTGTACTTCACAGCTCCCAGGGGCCCCTGAGTCTCTTCTCCCCCACCCCACCCTGCACACACTGACTATGGCCAAGGGTGCTGGGGTTGAGGGGCACCCGTTGGAGTCTGAGGAAGAGGTCTGGGAAGCGGGGGAGACTTTAGGGCTAGACGGCCAAGCTCTGATCCTGGTTCTGCTCCTCGATGGGTGTGTCATCCCAAAGGAATACCTTCAGCTCTGAGTCTCTGCTCAGGGACGTCAGGTTGTCTCCAAGAGCTGCGGGGAGTGTCCCGGCTTTCAGGCTCTTTTCTCTGCCTGGCCCTTCCTCCCTGTCTTCCTCCCTTCCTCCAGGACTGTGTGTCCAGCAGCTGCTCTCTGAGAGCAAAGAGGAGGAAGGGTGACTCCAGGTGGGCTAGGGGAGCCAGAAGGCCGTGTGGAGGCAGTACAGTCTGAAAGGATCCTTAGCCTGGGTAGGATATGTATGGGTGAAAGGAAACGGACAGGGGAGAAGGTGTCTGGGAGGAGGGACTGGCCTGAGCAGAGGCCCGAGGCATGGAGGCGAGTGAGCCCAGCTGGATCAGAGCAGGGTGGGGGAGAGGCGCAGAAGGGCCTGGCAGAGCTCACCTGCAGAGGGCCTTACATGCCAGACCACAGGCGGGCCCTGGCGCTAACAAGGGCTCAGATGTGCTTACAGCTGTGTTAGAAGCTTCTAGATGCCAGTCCCGATCAACCAGCCCTCAGTGACAGTACCAGGTCCTATGTCAGGTGCCAGGGACCCAGACATGGGCTCTGCCCTGGAAGGCTCATCTGCAGGGAGGCAGGAAAATCAATGTCCACTGCTAACCCTGTGTGCTCCAAACTGTGTTGGGGAGGGCTGGGGCTCCTCTAGGCAATCCGGGAGGGCTTCCTGGAATAGGCACCCTGAACTGAGCCTTGTAAGTCAGCCAGGACAGGAATAGGGGAACAGTATCTGCAGAGGTACAGAGGCATGACAAGGAAGGGACAGGGAATTTGCAGGTGTGGCCAGTAGGAAAGTGAAGGAAGGGGTGGGGAGAAGGGGCCACAGTAATGACCGTGGGCATTCCAGTGGGCACAGAACTCTTCACTGGGGTCATTGAGTTATGCTTCAGCCCCTGTAGGCCGCTGTGACCTCTACACCATTTCGCAGATGAGGATACGGGTTCAGAGGTCATGTGACCTGTGGGGACGAGGCTGAGCTGGGATCCCAGCCCGAGGCTGCCTGGCCAGGGTCCGTGCTCTCAGCCTAGGAGCCACTGGAGACTTTAGGCAGAAGGAGGACAGTGTCTGAGCTGCACTTTTAAAGGTTACTCTGGCAGGGGTGGAGCAGCAGGAAAGGCCAGGTCCCTGTGTGACAGCAAACTCCAGAGAGGTTATGCCTGGAGTCACCTCACCAGGCTGTCCTGTCGGGAGTGTGACCGGCTGACCTTGGGCTTTGCCCACTTAGCTGCTGGAGAGGTGCAGCCCCCCCCCCGCCCCCATGCCAGGCCAGGACGGGTGGGGGAGGGGACCCTGAGAGCGAGACCGGGAGACCCTGACAATCAGGTGATTATGTCTTGAGCTTTGCTTTAAAAACCTTAATGGATTTTTTCCACTCCATAAAGCCACCCTGCGGTCTAGGAGTGATCATTGAGATCCAGGAATAAGACTGATGCGGCTGAGCTGAGCGTCTGTGCCCCCGACCCCCACACGACCTCCTCACTGTGTTCAGAGAAAGAGGAGGGGGAGCTGGGCACAGCGTGGGGGCTCAGCCGCTGTCCTTCCGGCCCTCCAGGCATGTGACAGATGTCCTAGCTGGTGTCCCGGCATGCCAGCATTCTTCCCAGGCTCTGCCAATGGGAATGCCCTTAGTTCTCAAGGTCACCCTGCAGACTGGGGGCTGCTGTCGTTATCCCACTTACAGGGGAGGAGAAACTGAGGCACGGATGTCTGTGTGCTCAGCCAGGAGGTGGGAAGCACATTGTCCAGGAGCCTCTGCCCTACATCCAGCCCTGGGGCTCCCCTTCCTTCGTTGGTGGGGTGCTCACCCCCATTCTTCACGGTCCTTCTTGTGGTCAAGCTGCTTTGACCTCCAACTGCAGGATGTGATGCCTGACAATGGCCTCCCCCGTCTTGGTCTCTGCCCTGCCCCAGCACCATCGTCCCTCCCTGCCTGGCCAAGTGGACGGCTATGAGCCCCACGTGCCCTGTAGTACCTGCCAGGCCTGTGTCTCCTTCCTCCCTGCCAGGGTTGTCCTGGGCCCCCATTCACCCCGTCTAAGGAGGGCGAGAGGAAGGGACATGCTGGAGACCACCCTGCAACTGGACTCTTCTGTCCCAGACCCTCACTTCTTCCTAGTCCTTGCCCTCCCTCTCCCCTCCTCCCTACACTCCTTCTCGCCAGGATTCCACAGTGATAATAAGGTCAACAATAATAATAGCAACCAGCACATCTGGGGCATTTGCAGGTGCCAGGCTTCGGGCAGGCAATGCATGCATCTTAACTCATGGAACCCACTCTACCATTCATACAGGACACACCATCCTGATGCCATTTTACTACTGAGGACGTTGAGACCCAGAGAGGTCGAGGCACTGGCCCAAGGCCATACATCTCCCTAGATGGGGAGACCAGAGGGAGTCTGCGCTCGCTCATAACTGTAAAGGCATACGGCCTTTCCGTCCCTGAGAGGGGCCTTCTGACATCGGGGATCCAGTGCCCCTACCAGGGATGGCTCCTGCTCCCAGCCTTTGGGGACCCCCAGATCATGGGAGCTCCTGATTTGAACTCCTTCCCTGCAGAGTTAAGCTTCCCTCCTCCTCCTTCCTCGGCTCCTAGTTCCAGGGCAGCTGTTGCCACAGAGAGCCCAGCAGCTCCAGCAGAACTGCCCGTCCAGACGGTCTGTGCACTGTTTGGGCTTCCTTTTATCCCGGAGGATTTATAGAGTCTGGAGGCTCCTTGTTCTCCAGGAGTCCATCAGCAAATGGGCCTGGGGGCTGGAGGGCTCAGGACCCCACCCTGGGCCCCGCCAACAACTCCTTGCTGTGCAGCTTGGCGCAGGGGCTTTCTGTTCCCAGCACCCTTCAGCTCCAAAGCTACGAGCCGGCATTTCCTGCACAGCCACTGTGTGCCCGTCCCAGGAGTGGCTTCTACCCTTCTGGATCTCAGGGCCTCTTCCTAGAAGTGAAGTGAGGTGGGTGAGGTTACTGAGACCTGCCTTGCCCAGGGATACACGGGGGCCAGATACGACCTGGGGAGACCCAGCTCTCGCATTGCCGACTCGCTTCCTGCTGCCTGCTGGGGTTCTGGGGATCTGGGGTCCCCAGATTTATTTCCAGGACTCCGGTTGCATCCTTCCCAGGGCCCCGTGTGACCCTAAAGCATGCAAAAGGAAACTATTGGGAGCCAACATTTGTATCAGCTTCCCGTGGCATGATTCAAATTCGCTGGACGTATAAAGAATGCACCCTACTTGCTGAGAATAATTTTTATTTTGTGTGTCCAAACCTTGGCTGAGCCTTCGCCTACGAATCTGAATGGAGCTGATCTAGTCATCAGCACCTAAGGCAGCCGCTGCGGCATTACGGCCTCTCAGGCCGGCCGGTGACCCCCTCCCTCCCAGACCACCCAAGAAACAATGCGGTTTGTAAGCAGAAAGCGTCGGGGCTGTGCACGATTCAGCTGCAGGGACAGAAGGCCCAGGCCTGCCCCAGTGTGGAAGAAGGCAGCCTCAGCCTCACCCCGGAGACGCCCCCCTGCAGCTGTGGGAGTGTTCTGCTTTGCAGGGATACAGACTCGCCTGTGTGGCCCCCTCCCCTGCTCACTCCTGGGTCCCTCTCTGCCCCAGGCCAGTCTTTGTTGTTAGAGGCACAGCACAGGTCATAGAGTTGGAGATATGTTTGACTCATGGCTGCATGTGACTTTGGGCAACTGGCTTCCTCTCTCTGAGCCTCAGTTTACTTACCTGCAGAATGGGATGGTGACAAGCTTTGCAGAGCTGTGCTGAGGATTCAAAGAGAGAGCGCCTACACGGCGTGCTGATGGCGGGTGCTCTGTCCGTCCCGCCAGCTCCTGTCCCCACACACGCCACTTTCTGAGCCCATTTCTTCGGAGGTCACACAGACTCCCCTCTTCTGGGAGGCTACTCCCCATGATGCCCCCACGCACCTCTCTACGTGTACACTCGTGCTCAGACAAACAGGCGGGTTTGATCTGACAGCAAGTCTGGAATCTAAGACTATGACTTCCAATTTCATTTCCTTTTTGAGAATGCTTTGAATATTATAGGTCCTTTAAATTTCCTTATGAATCATAGGATCAGCTTATCAATTTACACACAGGTGCTCCAAAGCCTGCTGTTGGGTTGGGAAAGCGTTAATGTACTGATCAGTAGGGACAGAATGAACAAATTTCCCAGTACTGCGTCCTCTTATCCATGAACTGACCTATCCCTCCGTTGTTTAAAAGATCTTATTTCTCTCAACAATATCCTAATTTTTCTGTGTAGCGCTCTTGCACATCTTTTGTTAAAGGGATTCCCTGATGCCTTGTGTTTTGCTGTTATTGTACACTATTTTAAAAATTTCGTTTCCTAGTCATGTGTGTATGGTATATTGACCTTATATCTAGTAATCTTGCCAAATGTCTTCATTCCGATAGATTGTCTATAGGTTTTTTGGATTATCTATCATAATCATAATTATGACATTGTTATAAGTAAAATTCCGATGTCACAAAAGAAATAGCACTCGAAGATAAATCCTCTCAGCAAGGCAGTTTACCTCTATAGAAGGGTGCCACACATGGACAGAGCAATGGTGGCCGCGTGCTTGGACAAGGGGGGAGGGGCACTTATGACGACGGGGGTCGTCCCTATTGGCTAGGGTTAGGCCGCACAAGCTAGACTAATCCCGATTGGCTATTTTAAAGAGATCAGGGGTCTGAGCTGGAGGGGCAGGGTGGGTGTTTAGGCAGGAAGGAAGGTTACAGTCGGGTCAGAGCAGGGAGCCAGGGGTGACCTAGGTCAAAGAAGGTGACCAGAGCAAGTGACTAGAGCAGGTGACTGGGATGAGTCAGGATGGAGCTGAGGGCTGGGGGAACAGAAGTGAACTACTAATTAGAACTGGTGGAGAAGGTTGTTGACTGGAATTACAAGGAAGTTAAACTTTAAAATAGAGAATTAAAGAATAAGAGAGCTGAGCATACTGACACACTGATTCTTTGAAGAGAATTGTGGGGTTCACTATAACGACATTATACATGCTGACAGCTTCCCTTTCTCCGAATCCTTATCCTTTCTCTTTTTCTTGCCTTATTATGCTGGCTACAATGTTAATGTTGAGTAGATGCAGTGGGTGTGCCTGACTTGTTCCTGATCTCAGGGGGAACGTTTTTAATCTTTCATCATTAAGTATTATATTTACTGTGCGTTTGTAAATACCTTTTCTCATATTAGGGAGGTTTCCATTCCTAGAATGCTAAACATTTTTAAAAATGATGAATGTGTGTTGAATTTTATCAAATGCTATTTATACATCTAAAGAAATAAACATATCATTCTATATGTTGTTCTTCTAATGTGGTGAATTACATTGATGGATTGACTGTCAAATATCAAATCAATCTGGCATTCCCAGAGTAAATCCAATTTGATTATAGTGTATTGTTCTTTGTATATATAGCTAGCTTCTGTTTGCAAATATTTATTGAGGCGTTTTGCATCTTTATTTTTTTTGTGTTAATATTTCATGCAGCAATAACTGCATACAAATTGTAACAAAATATATGGGTTAAAGCAACAATAGTCTTACCTCCAGTGGATTCTATCATTGAGGATTCAGACAGGACAGAACAGGGACCGCCTGACTATTTTCTGTACTTTCTGGAGCCTCAGCTGGAAGACTTGAAGCTTGAGGGCAGGAATGACATAAAGTCTCATTCACTTTTATGCCTGGAGGTAATGCTGATTGTTGACTGGGGCCCTAGCTGGGGCTTTCAGATGAACAACATGTGCAAGCTCCCCAGGTAGCTTGGGCTTCCTCACAACATGGCTGCTGGATTCCAAAACCAAGTGCCTCAAGAAGGAGATAAGGAGGGAGAGGGAGGGAGGGAGACAAAGGGAAAAGGAGGAAGAGATTGAAAGGAGAGAAGGAAAGGGAGGGGAAGGGGGGGTAGGGTAAGATAGAGAGAGAATGAGGAGGAGGGAGTGGGGGGAGCAGAGAGAGAGAGAGAGAGAGAGAGAGAGGTATATGCTCATTTGTCTATTTTAGACCTAGCCTGGGAAATCACATAACATCATTTCTGCAGCTCTTCATTGGTGGGGAAATCACAAGACTCCTCCCAAACTCAGAGTGAGTGAAGACTGTCAATCCCATTGTAAGAGGAACAGGCGTGATGGGATAAACCTATGGGTGTGTCTGCCTTTGGAGAATACAGTCTGGCCCCCTTCTTGTAATGTCTTTATCAGCTTTAAGTATAAGGGCTATGCTTTGCCTCTAAAATGAGTAGAATATTCCCACTTTTTTGTTATGTGCATAATTTGTATACAATTGGTGCTATTTATTTCTAAGTGTTCGGGAGAATTCACTTATGAGGCTGTCTGGGCCTGGAGATCTCTTTGTGAAAAGGTTTTAAATTATAAAGCAAATGCTTTGAGGACTATTCAAACTTTTTATTTTTTCTTGGTCAGTTTTGTTTTTCTAAGGGTTTGTTCACTTCAACTAAATTTGAAATTTAGCCAGGTGTGGTGGCGCATGCCTGTAATCCCAGCTACTCAGGAGGCTGAGGCTGGAGAATCACTTGAACCAGGGAAGTGGAGGTTGTGGTGAGCTGAGATCATGCCATTGCACTTCAGCCTGGATGGCAAGAACAAAACCCTTTCTCAAAAAAAAAAAAAAAAAAAAAAAAGTCTTTTGCAGATCCTTGCTCTAGAATAATAATTACGTGTATGTTTTATTAGGCCATTAACTAAAATATCTATATAAATATTCTATCATATGTGGTGCATAGATACATACAATAAAATAGAAAAATAATCCGTGGAGTTCTGGATCCCCTCTCCACTTAGGGACTGGGGAACTCCTTAGCTAAGCTAATTACCCCTGGATCAAAATCGAGGCTGCATTGTTCTCTGTCCTGAGCAATTCCCTGCTGGAATCGTTGCTTCCTCTGCCAGGATCCTGGCTTTTCCTTCCAGACAGTGTTCACGTTCTCTGTCAGTTTCACTGTGAATGTGTCTTCACCCATCCCATTTCCGGGAGACGTGCCACCCCCAAAGGACTTGGTGAAACACCTGCCCCCAGACCTAAGTCCTTGGGAATGTGACCCTGTGTCTCTGCATCTGGACACCTTTGCTGCCCCATCGGCCACCCTTTGAGTTCCATGCTAGAGCTCTGAGCAGGGTTTAGAAATTTAAGCTTTTGGTGTAAAGAATGATTTCCAGGCCAGTCTGCATTGAAAGCAGTTCTTCCAGTGCACAGAAGTCTGGAACACTCATACCCAGTGCCCAATCCTCAAATCAGATGTTAGTGACTGTATCAGTTAGTGCTTGCTGTGTAAGAAACCAGCCCAAATGTCTGTGGCTTAGTGATTTCTTGAACTCATGACTGTGGGCTGCCTGAGCCATTCTAGGGGCTGGCTGGGCTGGACTCTTACCTGCAGGGTGCTATCATGCTCTGTGGTCTGCTGGAAGGTTGGTTGGTGATGACATGGTCTCAGATGGGGTCACTTGTATGTCTGGTGCCTGGTAGATGGTAGCCTGGGGCCCCTCGGTTTCCCCTATTGGCCTGTGCAGCAGACTGCCCCGGGCTCACTGACTTGGTGGCCTCAATGTTCCCAGTGTGCTGAGTGGACAACTCCTAACACACCAGGGCTTTCCAAGCCTCTGTCTCCATCACACTAAAGCCAGTCACATGTACAGGCTCAGGGTCAGTGTGGGAGGGGACAGCACAGGCCAAGGAGAGAAGGAGGGAGGGCTGTGGCCTTTTCAGTCTATGGAAATTATTAGTTCTCTAATGAAGATATGATTGGGGAGGCAGGGGAAGCTGGAGGGGAATGGTTTTCACAGGTGGCCATGGGCCCACTGTCTCTGCTGCTTGCTGGTGTTAGAGGGGCGGCAGCCAAAGTGCCATGATGTTGGAAATAGATGCTCCGTGCTGCAAAGAAAAATCAGCACTGAGACAAAGGATCATTCAGCAATGCAAATTTTCCTTCTGGACTGCAGGAAGGGCACCCTCCCTAGCCATCATGCCACAGAAGTACAATGAACAGAGGGAATACACACAAATTTATTCCTTACGCATTTGGGGTGGTCCTCACTGCTGTGTCTGATCTCCATTGGCTGGAGACAGACCTCACAATTTAAACTAAAACCCGATTGGCTAACAACTTAAAACTTTTCTAAACAGGTAAAAGCCATGGAGAGCTGGGACATGCCTGTGAGCACGTCCAGCACAGATATCTTGGTTAAAGTACAAGGACATAGAATGTACTACGTGCCTGTAAGCATGACGTGTCTAACAGCTACATAGGATAGGGCTTCACAAGCTTATTAGCACAGTTTAACAAGAAAGGAAACTTTAAAAAGGAACTTTTCTACTTTCCCGCACATGAAAATCCACCAATTCTGCCCCAAGAGAGTGTCCGGCACTTGGTGACAGGCTGCACTGCACAGTGGGGGGCGATGCAGGTGAGCAGAAGGTGAGGGAGAAAGTAAGAAGCTGGAGGGGGGTGTCCCAGAATGCCAGAGACCAGAGAGACCTCGAAACCCAGGATTCGGCCCACAGGCTCTTCACAATGGGGAACTGAGTCACGGATGCCTTCAGGGGAAGCATCTGTGGCCTCACCAGGGCAGCCAAGGGGAAGTGGGAGAGGGGGCTCTGCCCTCTGGCTAGCTGGCTGTCACTTTCTGCGACATCAGGCGGGACCCCTGACCCCTCGGGTCTCGGTGGCCTTGTCTGTCGTGTGGGTCTGTTTGCTGCCTTTCCATCCTGGGATGGTGGAAAGATTCAATGAGATAATGAGCATAAAACACTCAAAACCATGAGTGGCTCACAGAGTATGCGCCTGGCACACAGCAGCTGTCGCTGTCATAGCCAAAACACAGGTTCAGTTGCTTGCCACTTGCAGAGTTCAATTAATAAGAGTCAGGTCCGATATAAAGAAAGTGATGTTTTATTCCCATGCCAGCTTAGGGGAAGAAGTACAGGTTTCCTGCCTTAAGGGCATTGCTTTACTTTTGGAGCAGAAAGCAAGTGCTTTTTAAAGGGGGCTTAACATGAGTGGTACACAGCGGAGGGAGCGAGCAGGTGGGGGCGTCTGTGTGTCAGCCTGATACTTGGTCTGCCAGGCAGTGGTCAAGCTGGTGACTGCTGGCACCTCCATGGGCAGGACTAGGTTGTAAAAGCAGCTGAAACCTCTCCAGGTGGGAGGGATTTCGGAGTGGACGCCCTTTGGGTTGTCTCTCCAGGCAGCCTCCTGGTGGGTGGGAGTTCCACTCTGGAGCGTCTAAGCATGTGGCTAGATGGACTTGACCTACAGCAAGCATCAGGTGAAGGGGAGGCAAAAGGTTACAATTGCATTTCTTCCTCGCTCTCTCCCTCCCTCCCTCCTTTCTTTTCTTTTTTCCTTTCTTTTCTTTTTTCTTTCCTTTTCT
>PVKV010029179.1:0-23976 GCA_004027835.1 Alouatta palliata | reverse complement strand
CGGTGTAAACAGCTGCGCCGGCCAAACCAGCCGCGACGGCCAAACCAGGTGCGCTGGCGACCCGTGGGGCTCCTCCCCCTGGGAATCTCCTGGTCTGTGGGCAATAAAAATCCGTCTGGGAATGTGGTGTCCACTCACCCTCCACGCTTTCACTGGGAGCTGCAATCCTCAGCTGCTCCTAATCGGCCATCTTGGATCTAAACCCACTGATTTCTTATTTTTGGTTACTTTATTTTTCAGTTCTAGAATTTACATTTGATGCTATGTCAAGTTTTTACTTTTATGGTAAAATTTTTCATCTAATCTTTTATTGCTCAAACACAATGTGTTATTTTTTTTAAGTCTGTGTTGACAATTTCAGTGTATTGAGCCCCAGGGGTCTGTTTCTGTTGTCTGTTGCTTCTATTTTGTCTGTTCATATAGCCTTATCTCTTCATCCTTATATGCCCTGTTGTTTTTGATTGTATGTGAGGCATTATATTTGCAAAATTGTGTGTAGAAACAATGTATGGCCTAGATAATGCTATCTTCTTTCAGAGACACTTATAATTTGCTTCTGCCAGGTACCTGAGGGCACTGGCAATTTAGGAACACTTTAATTCCAATTTCAGAGATAAAACATATTTGAAACTGAGCTTTTTAGTACCTATGAAGATCTATGTACTTCCTCCTTTGAGTTCACCCTTATTCCTACTTGTAAACCTATTATGCTCTCAACCCAAGGGAAAAGGGAGTGACCAGAGCCTCTACCAGTAGGTTATGACTTCCAATTTCTATCCGCGTAGCCCCAGAAGATGACCCAAAACACTCCTTACTTTCTTAGCCATCCTCTCTGAAATTGACAAGTGTTTCCAAGGAAAAGGAGCTTGAAAAGCTGGGCTCAACCTTCTACATTCTATGCTCCCCCATATCAAGTTCTGACAGTTCTCCACTATTTCATTAGCTTTCTGATGTCTAGTAGTTTTAATTATTCCAAGGGGGAAAGATGATTTAAATTATCCAGTCTGCTATTAACAGAGGTCACTGTCTCAATAAATATGTGCATATAATTTTTTGTTTTATAGGTTATTCCCAGAATGTTCTAGTCCTTGCAGCAGTATTTATAGGAATACATGGGATGCTGGGCATTCGCTGTTCCCAAGAGCCATATCAAAATGTTTTACTCACATTGAAGAAAATTTAGTGATGGGAAATAAGTTCTATAGGCTGCATGTAGATACTGAGAATTCTCTGAAATGATTACGTAAGCCCTCCTAAATGAGTATGTAAAACTGTGAGTTGCAACCTGTTTCTGTTTCCAGACTATCCATTCTCCCAGATTTCCTAAGGTCTCTTTATATGCAATATGTTCTGTTTCCTTCAGAAGCCAAGCTGAATATCTTTTCAAGGGGACATATAATACAACTCTTTCAGGGCTATCCTTTATAGATGTAATAAGTATTAGCATGGGAATATCTACTGAAATCTGTCCCAGCCAAACTTCTCACCCCTCTTTCTGCTATCACTGGCTTTAATCTCCTACTGGTTTATGAAACTGTCAATTCACCTTATATTCATGCCAAAGATCCACAGATAATATAGTAGTCTCTGTGTGCCCACCCTGGTTTTTAATGAATCGTTAACATCCTATTTAATTTTACCAGAAGAGATGACAACTAGTTCTTTAACTGGTTTTCACCACGGGTATTTTCTCCTCTGTGACTTTTGCTTCAGCTAAGAGAGACTTATTTCTGGTCCCCAGGCTCATCTTTTTCTCTTTATTTCTTGCCCAGTTTTCTGAGAGCCTTACTTCCAAAATTCCTCCAACACATGCTTTTTACAAACTCAAACAAAACAAAAACATGAACAGACACAATACAAAATACAGCCATTCTCCCTTATTCCCTTTCTTGTCCCTTATGTTTTTAGTATTCAGTTCCAAATCACAGCATGGAGGCTGAGGCATGCAGCTCTTCAGTGTAATCTCACCTGGGAGATTCCATCACTATGTTTAGTGTCAAATACCATCCATTTGCAAATGATTAATATTTATACCTTTAGCTTATACCTTTCTTCTGAACTCTAGACCTGAAGTTCAACTGCTCTTTCATATATCCTTTAGATATTTTAAGGTATCTTACACTCAACATATCTGAAACAAATATGTTCTTTTTCCAAACTTGGATTTTCTCCAGTCATTCTTAAGAAAACATTATTCTCATCTGTCATCTTTTAATAAAACTGTATTTGAAGTTTTTTTTAAATTTAATAGGCTTTATTTCTTAGAGACATTTTACGTTTACATATAAGTTGAGCAGAAAGTACAGAGTTTCCATGTATACCCTCTCCTTCTGTACTTAGTTAATCTTATTAATATTTTGCATTGATGTACTTTTGTTATAATTTATAAACTAATATTGATACATTATTATTAACCAGAGTCTATAGTTTACATTAGGATTTATTCTTAATACTGTATATATAGTTCTACTGTTTTTGCCAAATGTACAATGTCATATATTCACCTTCTACTATCATTCAGAATGGTTTCCCTTCCCTAAAAATTCCCCATGGCCCACGTGTTTCTTCCTCCATCCCTTCCCGGAACCCTGAACTGTGGCCATCACTTATTTATTTATTTATTTTTTACTGTATCCATAGCTTCGCCTCTTCTAAAATGTCATGTAATTGAAATTATAGAGCATATAGCCTTTTCAGATTGGCTTCTTTTACTTAGCAATGTGCATTAAAGTTTCCTTCATGTCTGTTTGTGGCTTGATAGATCATTTCTTTTTATTGCCAAATAATATTCTATTATATGAATGTACTACAGTTTGTTTACTCATTCACTTACTGAAGGGTATCTTAGTTGCTTCCAGATTTTCACAATTAAGAATAAAAGCTGTTATAAACATTAGTGTGTAGGTTTCTGTGTGAACATATTCTTTAGCTCATTTAGAAAAATACCTAGGAGTATAATCCTGGATCATATGTTAAGATTATGTTTAGCTTTGTCAGAAATTGCCAGCCTGTCTTCAAAAGTGATTGTACCATTTTGCATTTCCACGAGTAATGAATGTGAGTTCCTACTGCTACACATTTTTGTCAGCATTTGATGCCAGAGCTTTGGATTTTAGCCATTCTAAAATCCAGTCTAAAATTTTAGGTGTGTAATGTTATTTCATTTTGAAATCCATTTACTTTTATAAAGTCTTTATCCCTCTTAGATACTTTTCTCGCCCTCAATTCCTACTGTCAAGTGTTCTGTAGATTTTCCTTCTATATGTCTTTACATTTCCTCTACTTTCTATCTTCATAACTGCAACCCTAGTCCAAACTATTTTCTTTTTCTTTTTTTTTTTTTTTTTTTTGAGACCGAGTCTCTCCACTGTCACCCTGGCTGGAGTGCAATGGCGCAATCTCAGCTCACTGCAAGCTCTGCCTCCTGGATTCAAGCAATTCTCCTGCCTCAGCCTCCCAAGTAGCTGGGATTACAGGCACCCACCACCTTGCCCAGCTAATTTTTTTGTATTTTTAGTAGAGATGGGGTTTCATTGTGTGGGCCAGGCTGGTCTCGAACTCCTGGTGATCTGCTCACCTCAGCCTCCCAAAGTGCAAACTATTATTATTTCTGAATTACCTCAAAGCTTTCCTTCCCCTAAATAATGCAATCAAAGCAACTTTTTCAAAAAACAAATCTGATTATGGAACTTCATCCCTGGTGACTTCTGGAAACTTCCCACAAGATTCACATTGTGCTTAAGATAAAACCAAAATTCATGTCATGGCCTACAACGTGCTGCGTGGCATGGCTGTCTGCTACTAACTTCTTCAGTCTCTTCCTGAACCCTTCCACTCTCCTGCCATCTCTGTACTAACCCACTGGTCCCCGTGAGAGCCTTGAAAGCAGAATCTTCTGACCGTACATCTCTTCTGCTGGTTGTGAGTTTCATCCTTACTATGCCCTGCTCCACTCTACTCTCTTATCTAGTTCATTTCTGTACATCCTTTCTCTCTAAGCACACATGTTACATTTCAGGGAAGGCTCCTGTGAATTTACCAAAGAGGTGAATTCTCCTGTTATCCTTACACAGTACCATATATCTTATGTGAAAATTGTGACATTATATTTGTTTTTATAATTATTTGATTGATGTTTGTCTCCCACCCTAGACTCTGACTTTGAAAAGAAGTAAGGATTCTGCATGTTTTTTTTTTAATTCATTTAAAATTAGTATGTCCTCAGCAACTAACATGTTGCCTGGCACCAACTAGATGCCTCATAAAACAATGTTGAATAAATGTTTTGTCCTAGCCGAGAGTAAGATTGATTAGTCAGAAATCCAAATATAGGGGATTATGAGCTATGTAGTGAGAAAAATCTAAGTAGATGCAAAGTAAAAGAGAAAAAGAAGGACATTTTAAAACTATAATTTTAGATGCATGGCTTTTTCTTTTTGTTCTCACATATAAGAAACCTACAGAGAGGTAACAGTTACGGGAAGATTGAAGTATCTTAAAAATGATGGTAATCTTTAAAAAAAATATTTATTGATTTTTATTTTTTTGAGATGGAGTCCTGCTCTATAGCCAGGCTGGAGAGCAGCGGTGCGATCTTGACTCACTGCAACCTCTGCCTCCCCAGTTCAAAGGCGTTCTCCTGCCTCAGCCTCCAGGGTAGCTGGGACTACAGTGTGTGAGCCACCACGCCTGGTCTATTTTTTAAAAAAATCAAACCGCTGCTTTTCTTTTCCTATAAATCTAGGAAGTTTTCAAAATTTTCTATTTTGATGAAATGAAAAACCTATCGTTTTTATTGGCCCTATCCCTGAATGCATTAATTCTTTCTTAATCATGATGCCTCTCTACTTGTATTATCTCCACGTTGAAAGAACACAAGCATATGTGTCTGTGACCCAACAGGTTACAAGAACGTAATAGAAAACAGCCTATTGTCATCTTTTAAAGCCCACTCCCAGATGTCTATTCCACACACCAAGGTTATTTGTATGTGTTAAAGTTTTGGCTAGAGCTGGGACCACATTGTGCCGGCAGTGTATTTCTCACTGTTTATTTTTAAAATTAGTTTTTTAAATGAACAAATATCTTTCTTAATAAAGGATCTGCATTTCCTCTGAGGTCTGTCAAGTAGCTAACACAGAGACCTCTACCTTTAAGAAGTTTGTCAATTATTGAGGCTTTGGGAAATACCTGTGCTTTGGGATTATTTTCCCCTTTAGGAATTGTTATATAAAGCCCTTGGATGTGCATCTTTAAGCTCTGATATAGGTGGAGTCACAGTGGAGTCTTCTGGTAAGTCTGGCTCAGCCTAAGGCTTGCACATTCATGTCCAAAGCTTAATTTCCTGCTGGCAGTGGGTGGGGATAAACTAGATTGCAGAAAACCATTGACAAAGACTTTGGGAAAACTTACTGTTTACTTCAGTGGAGGCTGGCATTCACTCAGTCATCCATTTATCCATTCATTTAAACTATTTTAAAATATTGGGGGGTACCAGATGTGTACAAAGCATGGAAGAAGCCATGTGAGCACAAAGAGGGATCTATTTAACATACAAATTATAAAGTGCCAACATGTACTGTGTGAGAAAGAGAGCTGAATTAAGAGTACGGCCTAATATCAGGTAACACGGTGCCCCATAATTTGGTCCCCATTCTACCAATTTGATCGTATATTTGGTTTTTCACTTGGCTGGTGATTTTCCAGTTTCACTGAGAGGAGCTCAAGGGAGGGCCTGGGACTGTGGGGAGAGGGTTGTCAGAGGCAGCTCAGCAAGCAGTCAGGTCACAATCTTTCACTTCCATCCTCTCTTTATGGTGGTAGCTCCAGTTCTGTTTGTTTTACATACTGCACTCCTTCGTCTGATTTCACTGGAGGTTAGTGACTAATATATTATTATTGCTCTAGGATAAACCACCTATTCTGATCAGTCTGCCTACCTGATTGTCCCCATGCTTTAATAACACACATGTTCCAATTGTTTGTTTGCCTTTGCTCATGGTTTCCTTTTTATTCTTCCATCTAGAAAAGCCCTTTCCATTTTCCCCATCTGTCCAATTATCTGTTCATGGCCTGAGCCTTTCCTAAGGCTCAGTTCCACGGGAACTTCTTTTTTAACTTTCACCTGGGTCTGTATCTTGTATTATTTCAATCACCAAAATGCTGTGCATAACTTTAGGATCTTATCACGTCCTTGGTATATACAGGATGAATAGTATGTAAAAGGACAAAATATAAAGGAACCCAAGATATTAATATTATCTGAAGGACAGCCCCTGTGAGTTCACTCATAGGAAGTATACATACTTTTTAATGTGACTTTTGCAAATTTTATGCAGTTACATCTTTTACTTAAAATGACAAAAAAAAAAGGGAAGGAATATAGGAAAAATTAAGTTTTCTCAATAGAAAGTGATTCTAATCTTAAAAAGCCGTGCCACACTCAGGACTTCTGAGTGTTTGTTTAGCTTTAAAGAAGGATATTTAATCCACCACCCTCACCAGTCTGGCAAATATTAGTGCTCTTCTTAGAATCATATAAGTTCTAAAGAGCAATTGTCTTTTGTTGCAATCTAGTTTCCTAATGACTGAGTAAACCTTTATTGTGTATCTAACCACTCAGAGGAAGTACTCTGAAGGAGCACCGTAAGAAATATGAAGTTGAATGAAATATGGCCTCTGCTTCTAGGAACTCACAATTCACTGGAGACTGTCACCAAGAGAAGAAACACTATATCCTATTGTGCGAATTAGAGTTGAGGTAGAACATGCAATAGAGAAAGGAGAATCGAGAGGTTAGCTTTGTCTGAAGTTGTCCTTAGCAGACCTGATAGAGGAAGCATGGCTTAAAGACTGTAGAAATTCAGTAGTGGGAAATGAGGTCAGAGTTATTGAAGGCTCAGGGGATATCACGGGAAAGGCATAGAGTCAGGAAATTGTAGGAAATGTTTGCAATGTGTGCATTTGTGACCACAGCATCAGTTCCAACAGGGGTGGCACAGTGAGAGGTAACCTGGGAAATCTGCTGCATCCAGTTCATCATGTGTATTTAGTTAAGTGTCATTGGGGGCCATTGAATGTTTTGAGAAGGGGAATGATATATAAGATGATAGGGCCTAGGTTTAGAGTTAACTTTGGTGAGAGGGTGGAAGAGGAGAGAGCGCTTAGGAAATGCTCAGTAATTCCCCTGATAAGCTTTAATGATGGCTGGACCCAGGACAATGTCAATGAGACCAGACTGAAGGACTGAGAATAAGAGATACCTCAAGAATAAATTGATAGGATTTTATGCTTGGATAGAGAATGGAAAGAAAATACTTTAATGGAAATATAATGTACTTAGGATGTCTCCAAAGTTTTGAGCCTGAATATACATGGTGGGAGGGTGATTCTATTTACTGAGAGATGGAATATAACAGAAATAGTTTGGGAGTAAGAGGAACAACTAGCAGGAGAATATGATGTGTTCAGTGCTGTTGCATATAAATTTTCAAATGCCTACAAGTTGTCCATGGAATGATATTCCACAGGTAATTAAAGATGCATGGATTGAATCAGAAATAAAGAGCATATTTGGGAATAATTATTACAGAGCAATAACAATAAAGTTACAGAGAGTAGAAGGCAAAGAGAGAGCCTAGAGTCCTGAGGTATATTTACAGAAAATCTGGCTGAAAAATAGATGCTGGCTAAGCCCAGTTATGAAACTAGGAGTATTTCCTATCAAGAAAGCTAAGAAAATGAGTTATGAATAGAAGACAGAATGAGTAGATGAAGAATGTGAAGAAGCCTTGAATTTGCTAATCAGGTAGATATTAATAATATAGAAAAGCAAATTCCCTTGAGAAATGAGGGAGGAACTCAGATTACATGAGGTGGAGGAGTTAATAAAAGGGAAGAGGTAAGGTAGGAACTTGAGAAGGAAACAGGTCAGAGGGCTAATTCTGGGAATATGCCTAGAATGTGTGTGTAGGTAGAAGAGGAAGGAAAGGATCATCACAGAGAATTAATGACACTTAAAATTAGTTATCATCATGCTAGAGAAATAAATAGATATAAGCAAATGAAAGTAGTAGATCTCTGCTAAAACACAGGCCTAGAGGATAAGAAGAATGGAAAATAGGTTAATTTAACATCAGTGGGCATTAGGTAACTCTGCTAGAAAAGAATATCTGGCTCTAAGTAGTTCTGATCACAGAAGTTTTGGTCACATGTGGTGTGCACACACTTGGAGGGAAACCAACTAGCAATAAGGTTATCTCCAAGGAAGGGCTGAAGAGGGGCTAAACAAGGGAGCCTGGGCACCAGCCCCTCCTGGTATTATAATGACATGATAATGGCAGGAAGTGTGGGTCTGATCTGGTTGCAGCATGGAAACCTGGGGAAGTCCTGGACAGGAACCTGGACAGAGTAAAGACAGAACAAAGGAGGCAGGCTTGTGGAGTTTTGCAAAAATAGATAAATATGAGCTTATATTCTGAGATTTTTTTAGTACTGCAGGCCTTACTCTCTGTTTTGGGATGAAATCAGTATTCAGTTAGAAGTCATGTAATTGTGAAATAAGGTCACTGTCTTACTAGTCAGTATTACTGATTGGAAGAAACTTTGAATCGTAGAATGGGGACATATGATTCTCCTTGTAGCTTGTATAAAGGATCTGGGCTCAGAGAAGCCAAAGAAGCCTATTTCTTATGTCAGTCTCTCTGCTCTGTCCAGGAGTAGGGTCAGGGCTTACCCATCTGAAGGGGTAAGGAGGTCATCAGCAGATGGGAAGAAGTTGAAGTAATGAGAGGCTGAGGAGGGATGGTTGATTAAGCCTAGCCACTCAGGATGAGGAAGGAGATACATAAGCGAAGAGCAGGTCATTGGATTTGGAATGAAGAAAAAAATAAAAAGAAAAAGATGTCATCAGGGAATGATTTAGGAAGTCTTTGAGTTGAGAGGAAGGGAGCTAAGAAACCCGTTGGCCTTGAATTTCTCTCAAACTGTTGGTTTGTGGGTAAGGGCCAGGGGACTTGGGAAGACCTGGAAAAGGGTTTCAATAGCTTCTACGGAGGGTTCAGTGGCCTGCCTATGAGTGGGTTAATAGGATTCAGGAGCAAAGAGCTAGGATTGTAAAAGGTGAGTGTGGGCAGCTGAAGACATTGATGGAGGCCAAAAAAGAGCCAAGAGACTGATATGATAAAGGTCTGGAAGCTGCAGGATGGGCCCAGAGAGTGGGACAATGATGTAAGGGTGGAAGGACTGCATCCCACTGTTCAAGTCAACACTGAAAACATATATTGCGTTCTTCAGCTGCGTTGAGCTCTCTGCTTACATCTGATTCCTGCCATCATAAGGAAATGCAGGAAGATGGAAATAAAAATTCAAACCTCCAAAACAGTTGTCCAATACACATATTATAAGGGCTTCAAATGTAATTTTTAAATATTATAATAGCCACATTAAAAATAAGTTAAAGAGAAACAGTTTTAAAAATATATTTTATTTAATATGTCTAAAATATTATCATTTCAACTTGTAATCAATATAAAAATACAAATTGTTAATACAAGATTTTACTTTCTTTTTTTTTTTTTTTTTAAGATAGAATCTTACTCTGTCTTCCAGGCTGGAGTGCAGTGGCACAATCATAGCTGTCTACAGCCTCAAACTCCTATGTCCAAGTGATCCTCCCATCTCAGCCTCCTGAGTAGCTTGGACTACAGACACATGCCACCATGCCCAGCTAATTTTTATTTATTTATTTATTTATTTATTTATTTATCTGTAGAGACATGGTCTCACTTTGTTGCCCAGCCTGGTTTCAAACTCCTGGGCTCAAGTGATTCTCCCACCTGGGTTTCCCAGAGTGCTGGGATACATTCTTTGTTCTTATTAATTTTTCAAATCTTGCGTGCATTATTTCACTTTCAGGACATCTCAATTTGGATGCTAAATTTTTATCAGAAATACCTGACCTACATTTAGATTTTATATAACTTGCTGTTAAAGTGGATTTGTATATGGTTGTTCTAAGAACAATTAAAAATATTCCGGTAACATTAGAATTAATGTACTATTTTGCTGAGATTATGAGGTAAGAATTGGACTCTGCCTTTTGAAACATTAAACAGCATGAAAGCATGGACATTTGGTTCTCATTGTTTGGGAAATGCCAGGAGACATACATACAGCAGCATTGTCATGGTCTGCCAGGAAGAAAGTTCTGCATTTTCTCTCATATTCAGACGATTTATAAAGCTGACCTCTCTTCTACAGTATAGCCCTGTCTTAATCACTAAAACACAGATGATAACTATAATATCAAATTATTCCGTTTTCTACCTCCTTTTGCTAGAATGTGGGCCACTGATAAGAGACTTGTTAGAATTATCTTCCATTTTTATTATTTTAAAAAACATTTGGCTCTGATTCATGCATCAATTAGTAAACGTGAAAGAAACTGGTGGAAAGAAGAGTGAACCGCATTGTTAGTGTGATTTATACTCCTGTTCTCTCTCACCTGTAGATAGCTCATAATCAGTTTGCACATAAAGTTGATTGAGCTCTATGGGAATATTTAGATGAAAGAAACTCTGTAAATGCCAGGTATTGATTATCTTCATTATGGCCGTATAATGTGGTAATAACAGAAATGTTACAATTGATTTAATGGAGCTTTGTAATTGGAAGCAAATATTTTTTTTTAAACTGTGCCTTAGGTTCTGGGGTACCTGTGCAGATCATGCAGGACTGTTGCATAGGTACACATGTGGCAGTGTGGTTTGCTGCCTCCATCTTCCCATCACCTACATCTGGCATATCTCCCCATGTTATCCCTCCCCAACTCGCCCACCCTCCCGCTGTTCATCCCTTGGCCCCCACCCCAGCAGACCCCAGTGTGTGATGCTCTCCTCCTTGTGTCCCTGTGTTCTCATTGTTCAACACCTGCTTATGAGTAAAAACATGTGGTGTTTGATTTTCTGTTCTTGTGTCAGTTTGCTGAGAATAATGGTTTCCAGATTCATCTATGTCCCTACAAAGGACACGAACTCATCATTTTTTATGGCTACATAGTATTCCATGGTGTATATGTGCCACATTTTCCTTGTCCAGTCTGTCGTCGATGGGCATTTGGGTTGGTTCCGGGTCTTTGCTATTGTAAACAGTGCTGCCATGAACATACGTGTCCATGTGTCTTTATAATCCTTTGGGTATATACCCAGTAATGGGATTGCTAGGTCAAATGGAATTTCTGTTTCTGGGTCCTTGAGGAAGTGCCACACTGTCTTCCACAATGGTTGAACTAGTTTACACTCCCACCAACAGTGTAAAAGTGTTCCTATTTCTCCACATCCTCTCCAGCATCTCTTGAGTTATTATTGTGAACTTATTTCTTGAATTTTAAAAAATTATTTCATGCATGTTGCTTCATCTGTGAGCTTCTTCATATAGTGACGGGACACTGAGTCAATCTCCTTTCTCTTAGATGTATAATAACTGTCTTTCATATGCAGTTTACAAAGAACAATTAGATATATTGTATGTTATTAGTTACTTGTAAAGTAAGAGTGTGTGACTGGCCCTATTTAGAGATAAAAATAAATGAGGCCACAATAAACATACATGTGCATGTGTCTTTATAATAGAATGACTTACAATTCTCTATGTATATACCCATGAAAGGGATTGCTGGACCAAATGGTATTTCTGTTTCTAAATCCTTGAGGAATCTCCACACTGTCTTCCACAATAGTTGAACTAATTTACATTCCCACCAACAGTGTAAAAGTGTTCCTATTTCTCCACATCCTCTCCAGCATCTGTTATCTCCTGATTTTTTAATGATCGCCATTCTAACTGGCGTGAGGTGGTATATCAATGTGGTTTTGATTTGCATTTCTCTAATGACCGACCAGTGATGACAAGCTTTTTTTCATGTTTGTTGGCTGCATAAATGCCATGTGTATACCTATGGAACAAACCTGCACGTTCTGCACATGTACCTCAGAACTTAAAGTATAATAAAAATAAGTAAATGAATAAATAAGTGAAGCCTAGAGACACACAGTTAAAATGACACAATTAGTGAATGGCTCTGTGAAGTACTCGTCTGTTTTCATCACCAAATAACAATTTTAAAATTATGTGTTAATATTCTAGAAAAGCACCATGAGTGAGTGGCTAAAAGCACAGGCTTTGCGTTGTCATAACCCTAGTATAAACCCCACTCTGCCACTTGCTAGCGATGTGATCTTGGCTAAGGTACTTGCAGAGCCTCCGTTTCCTCACTTTTATAAAATGGGGAAATAATAATAGTTAAATGAGATTTTTTTTAACATTGCACCTCAAGTATTGATCAATCTTGATTTCTAGTTGAAGAATACTGATATTTCCAAATGTGGCATATTAAATAACTGGAACCATGAACATTAGGTGTAAGCACCACAGTAGCGTGAATGGCTGCACCACCTGGGTGCTTATCATCTCTACCAACATGTCCCTAGCCTCTCTGCTCTTACCCACTCCTTCCAGTCTCACTGGCCTCTTTTTAAAGCCTTGAATCTGCTAAAGTCTTTTTTCCATAAAGCTCGAGAATGGCCAGGCCCCTCTGCCCAGAATGCTGTTCAATAGACTCTTTGCTGGGTCTCTTTTTTTCCTTCAGGTCTCAGGTTACATGTCATTACCTTAGAGAAGCCTTTCATAAATATCTAAGGAGAGTTCCCTTGCATCTCAGCAATCCCTATTTCTAGTCTCTGTCTTTTTAGAGCCAATATTGCAGTTGATACTCAATTTTATTACTGATGGAATTCACCTGTTCACATAAGATTTGTGCAGCAAAATTCTGAGAACTGTATACAATATGAGTTTCTGTTTGGATATGTATTTAATTTTGAATTATGTAATAATAATAACCTAGCAGTTTACAATATATATTCCACTCCCATTGAAAGTGTATTTATAACTTAACATAACTATTAAATATTTGTATATTATTTGGTCACATGGAACACACTGGCTTAACCACTCCTGTTTTATAGCATGTCTTCTTTTCACATTTTAAAATTATTTTAAGAAACATTACTATAAACATGTTTGTAGATAAAAATTTATGCCTTTAATTATTCTTTTAAGAATTCACTATAGGAAGTAGAATTACAGGATTAAAGGGAGTGTACCTTTTAAAGACTTGACACATGTTGAAAAATTTTATCTTTCTGGAAAGATAGTAGCATTTGAGAATACCTGTCTTACATACTATGAGCAGCACTGAGTATTATTCTTCAAGAATAATGCAATTTTATAGGCAAGAAATGGTATTTTTAAAGATCATAACTTTCATTTATTTGATTTTTCAAGAGCAATCATATTTTTATCTTTTTTAGACATTTGTGTTTCTTTTTCTAGCTATGAAATTTTTGTGTACTTTCCCATTTTGTTTTTTTATTAATATGTAGAGCCAATTTTATATGAAGATTATGAAATACTTGTTTATAACATTACTGCAAAGATTTTTCAAATTTATTGCTGATTTTTCATTTTGTTTACAATTTTAGATGATAATCTTTTAAAATTTGTGTATACTCAGTGACTAATATTTGCCTTTGTGGTTTTTTGCCACTACCTTTTTATATTTAGAAGGTCCTTATATGTGACTAAGTAAAACAGCCACCTAAATTTTGTTGAACATACTTCTTTTTTATTTCCACTTATTATTTAACCCTTTAGGTCTTTTAAAATATTTCCCATGCTATGGTGTCAATGATATGATTTGTCTTTATTTTTTTAAAAAAAGAGTAACTCAATACTTTCTGAATTATCCGTTTCCTCCTCATTGGTTTATAATGCTTTTTTTTTTTTTAATACACCTATTCTTTTCTCATGTATTCAAGAAGTCTAGCTGGAAACCTATGCTGATGCCTTTTTCTGTAATTATTCCAGGTTTAAGTCATATTTTAGTACCCAGTAAAAAAATTTTCCCTTCCTTGCTGTTGTTTGAATTTTTTTCACCTGTTATTGTTTGTTCTTCTAAATAAATGAAGAATCATCTTTTCAATTCTAGTTGGCTAATAACGGTACTCAAAGATAAACAGGTCTTAATCCCTGGAACCAGTAAATGCTACCTTATATGATAAAAGGGTCTTTACAGATGTGATTAAATTAAGAGATAATCCACAATCTGTTTGAGTGGCGGACTTATCCTGGATAATTACAGTAGGCTTTAGAGTAATCACAGGAGTCCGCATAAGGGGGAGGCAAAGAAAAATTTGACTACAGAGAACAGGGAGATTTGAAGATGCCATGCTGCTGGCCTTAAAGATGAAGCAAGGGACCCTGAGCTGAGTAATGCAGGAAACGCAGCTCTAGAAACTAGAAAAGGTTAAGAAAATGAATCCCCATTAGACACTACCCAGGAACTGCAGTCCTGCCAACACTGTAATTTCAGCCCAGTGAAACTGATATGTATGTATGTATGTATGTATACATGTATGTATGTATGTATTTGGAGTCTCGCTTTGTTGCTAGGCTGGAGTGCAGTGGTGTGATCTGGCTCAGTGCAACCTCTGCCTCGAGGGTTCAATCAGTTCTCCTGTCTTAGCCTCCCAAGTAGCTGGGACTACAGGTGCGCACCACCATGCCTGGCTAATTTTTGTATTTTTAGTAGAGATGGGGTTTCACCATGTTGTTCTAGGCTGATCTCAAACTCCTGACCTTGTGATCCACCTGCCTCAGCCTCCCAATGTGTTGAGATTACAGGCGTGAGCCACTGTGCCCAGCCTGAAACGGATTTTGAACTTCTTTCTTTAGAACTGTATGTGAATATATGTGTGTTCCTTTAAACCATCAAGTTTGTGGTAATTTATTACAACAGCCATAGCCAACTAATACATCAATTTAATAAAATTGTTCCTGAGATATTTGTTTTTGAATTTCAGTTAATGCCATCCACTAATATTTAAAGAGTTTACATATTTAAATATTCAATATTCCTTTTCAAGAAAACATATTTTTTCTTTTTGATAAAAAAATTATAGACGTTCTGAGAAATTTTTTGTACTAATATTTTCAATGAAACAGATTTTCATTTTTCAGAGAATCAGTGGCATATTTTTTATAAAGTAATTTTCTTGTGGGTAAGCACAGAGGGAAAATGAGTATTGTTAAGATTGGTCAGAGATGGGCATTTAACTTAGGTGAACTTCTATAAGAAGCAACAACTGGGTTCCTTAAACAAGGTTAGCTTAAATAAATACAGTTTCACTCAAATTCTTTTGAAATGCTCTTTCGTGAGCTCGTTTTATTCACTATATGATTACAGATGATGAATAAATGTAAATATAAAGCTGTTGTATTTCTCTAAAATACTACAAGTTCTTCAATACTGGCTTAGAGTATAAACAAAACAATTCTTTAAGACTGAAATAATGGTTTCATGACCACCTCATAACTGAGGTTTCTAGACATTTTATACCTACTCATCTCTTTTGGTAAGCATTCGGTATTTAATAGTTCTGATTTTGATAACCAAGTAACTGTTTCAATGCAGACATTAAAAATGATTTATGTTTCAGAAGTATGTACGAGAGGAAATTGACATGTCAAAATGGAGTTACTCATCAGAATTTCTTCATGCATATTTTTAATATGAGACACCTATTTTTAATATGATTTAATGAGACAATTTGGGGAGACCACTTTTCTAGTACAGGTTGAGTATCCCTTGTCTGAGATTCTTGGGGCCAGAAACATTTTGGATTTTGTCATATTTTGGAATATTTGTATATATTTAATGAGATATCTTGGGGGATGGGACCCAAGTCTAAACACAACATTTATTTGTGTTTCATATACACCTTATACACATAACCTGAGGGTAATTTTATTAATATTAATATCTTAAATAATTTTGTGCATGAAACAAATTCAGATTTTGCAGCATTCTGACTCTGGGTTTTGAATTAGGAATGCTCAACCGATAGGTGGTTCTAGTAGGTGGTTCTAGTAGGTGAATGCACATCAGAATCCTTTGTATAACTTTTAAGACTGGGTGCAGTGGCTCACACCAGACATTCTAGCACTTTGGGAGGCCAAGGTACAAGGATCAGTTAAGTCCAGGATTTGGAGACCAGCCCGAGAAACATAGCGAGACCTCATCTCCACAAAATAATTAGCCAGGTGTGGTGGTGTGTCCCAGCTACTTAGGAAGCTAGGGTGGGAGGATCAAGGCTGCGGTGAGCTGTGATTGCACCACTGCACTCCAGACTGGGTGACAGAACCAGACACTCTCTCAATAAAAAAAACCTTTAAAAAATGCAAATGCCTCAGTCCTCCTCAGAATGTGCAACAGGGCATACACAGCATCTGTATTTTTAAAAAGCTCTAGGCATGATTCAGCTGTGCACATAATTTTTTTTCACTGTTGATTAAAGTGCAAACCCTTAGGATAAAGAGATTTTTCTAAACTGTTGAGTAACCTGAAGGTCCATCATTTGTCATCTTGGTGAGGAGGTCATTCTATGAATGTGTCCCCTTCTCTGAGCCAGAAAGAGAATCTAGCACTTGCAGTTGCAGTGTTTCTCAAAGTTTTCTCCTGTATAGTAAATCTTATTAAGGGACAGAAAGGGTAACTTGAAATATTTAATCAATTTTACTTTATTTTATGGGGAAAATTTTATGGTAGTGCAGCATTTGTGAATTGAAGATTAAAAAGTTCTCCAGTATATCTCTTTCAAATGTCAAGAGTATATTGTTTTTGGTTTATACTAGAATATAATATTGTGAATATATATTTGAAGGGAAAATAGAAAATATTCAATAAAAATAGTAATCTTGAGAAAGAAAAACATGCCACCTTTTCTTCCTTTCTAATTCTAAATCTCTTTTAAGAAATCTTTAAAACCCAGGCTTCTCCTTAAAGACTTCTAATATACTCAGTTTCCATACTCAATTTCCACTCTCTCTCTTTTTAAATTGTGAGACATTTACAATTATTTTGGTGCCTGATATTATGATTTTCATTGATCTTGAATTATTTCCTTCTTAATTTTTCTCAACAAATGATGAGGTTCCTTAAAGCTCAGAGCTTTATTATCTTTTACAACGGTGAGAATATTATACAGCACATCTTAGGTCCATGAAACCTTTATATTAAATTGAATGAAATAATAACATCTTTCTCAACAAAGAAATAACTTTTTAAAAGTTTTAACTGACCAAAACATCACTTATTTTTTTTTTTCCATTTAGTTAAAACATCTGGGAAGTCTAAAGAGAGTGACTGTTTTCTTCATGTCATTAGTCCCGAAAAATTTGATTGCTATTTGGGATAGGTTGAAGAATTGTCTTTTTTACAAGGATGCAATTCAAATTCAAAAAGCTACTGTACTCATCTGTAAACAGCAAAACTAAACTTTTAAAGTCTGTCAGTGTGCTTCTGATATGCTTATATATATTCTTATGCTTATGTTTATATGTGTGTGGGGAGGTAAGAGGAGAGCCTTTCTTTACTATAATCATCAAAGCCATAATTAAATGCGAAACATACAACGGCGTTGTGATTGAAGATAATTTAAATTCATATATGAAAGACTTTGCTACACATAATAGTAATGCATTCCCTAGGAGAGTGATTTCTTGGCAACATCAGCTGAATTTAATATTTATCATAAATACAATATTTGTTAAAGAAATGGCATCATAAATGCTCTCCTCCACCTTTATGAAAATGGAATTAAAATGTCTTTCTTTAAAGAATACAACATTCTTTTCATTAAACTTCACAGAAAAGCTCAGGGAAAATAGGCAATCACCACTAGTTTCTGTCTCCCTATCTTTCTTTCCAGCTGCTCTGATTCTCCTAAAAGTCAACTTCTCTTGGTGGTTTCTGTTAATAGGTAATAAGACAAGCGATTTAAATCACTGATTAGTCTCTTCTGGCTTTCAAACCATTTTAGCATGCTTCTAGTTAGAATAATGATTGCAGTGATAGATAGACGTGAGAAGATGGTAATTTTACACATTAATGGAATAGAGCTTCTGAGATTTACATGTAGCTCTTGCAATAATAAAAAGTGCTAATAGTAGAGGAAATATTTATGAATATCTGTAATATATATGTGCCCTTTAGCAAGATTAGAGGACAACACAGGCCTTGTTGGGATTCATCACTCTGCAACAAAACATGTATTTCTAGTATCAGTAATTGGTAAACTTAGATTACACTGGTGTTCTTATATTTCATTTTCAAAATGGAACATTTTGATTAAGTCAACTACCTGTGATTTTAGGGCCTTTCAAAGGAAATTTGCTTAGATCTATAAGACAAACTTATAAAATAATTGGAAGTCCCTGCTTCTCCATCTTTCCTCCCACAGCTGCACAAATGCATACACACATGCTTATATTTACTACTTCTGTCCACGTTGTCTTGGTGACCTGGTGACTTGCTCTGACATGTCTGGTAGCAACTCTGACACAGAAGAAGATGTATACTTTTTAATTGGAAGTAACTAGGCTCTCAGATTCTTTAGTGAACCATTACTTAGCGTAGAGTCACTTTGGAATCAATTAAATATGAACCTTTGTCACATCAGTATTCATAGAAAAGCACTTAGGTGATTAAAGACCCTTGGCCTCTAAATATTTGACTAACTAGCACCAGTCATTTAGAAAGCTGTATTACTTTTTAAAAAAACATATTTTTAGGGATGGCAACATAAAAAGGTAAAACAAAATTAGAGGAAACATAATTGCCTTCAAATGCATCTTCCCGCAGCATCATCATAACCTGTGCTCTTCTAAGGTGCTACTATTATCTCTCTAGCTTCATATATCTTCTGCTGCTAACCTCTGGGGATTTCCAGGCTCTCTGCTTCTATCCTGTGGTATTTTCTCATAACCAGGCAAAATAGCAATATATGTATAAAGTTATGAATCTTCATCATCAAATATGCATACATAAAATGTATATTTTAGTTCAATCCCACTTAAAATACATTTTACATTTAGTAAATAAAGCAAGTTGTAGCCTATTTAGTATTTCAGAAACTGAGTTTAATTTAAACAAACTTCAAAACATATTGGAACACAAACCGTGTATATGCAACTGGTATTAGTTTTAAATAGTTATTTCTAATGATACTACTAATAATAGCTACTATTGATAAAATTATATGCTAAGCTATGTGGTGTATATGAGCTTATTTCATCTTCATAACACCAATGCTATGAGATGCTGTTCTCAGCCCTATTTGTGTATGAGAAAACCATGGCTTGGAAAATTACTTATAAGTAATTTAAGTATCTGTAGAAGGTTATACAGTGTACAAGTGGTCTAGCTGGGTTTAGAATCCAGGTTTGCTTAACTTCAATTTCTTATTGACTTCCAAGCCCAAATAACTCCTCACACAGGCTCCCTAAGGATCCACAAAGAGTAGTGGATTCCAGTCCCTTAATATTTAAAGACTGTAACATATAATCTGTATGTTGATAAATGTATATAAGCTTGTGATGTTTGACTATATTTTCCAAAATGTTTCACTGTGCTTTATTTGGATAATTGCAATGTCTTTTAAAAAGCATTTCACATCATACATGTACTAGTTGAAAAGGAGAAATCTTTAATATTGAAACAGGTAATCTGTGCTTTGAGCTTAATAAGAACAAAATTTTTTTTTTCTGTTGTTTGAGAAGTCCTCTTATTGTCTCAGTTCTATAAAATCACATCTAACATCACACATCCTTGTCATTCAGAATGTTAAGTATTATTAGGCACAGAGGGAGATCTCTGCTTGAATTCTGTAACTATTTCACTCTGTAATATCAGGAAGTCCTATATTTTAGGTGTAGTATTGTTAATATATTGTTCATCTTTCCCCTCTTTCTCCTCTCAGCGTGCAGTTTTCTTCCATTTCATACCTTCCAGGTCAAGCACTCATGTTAACTTTACATGTAGTTTATCGCCTGGGTATCTATACATTTATTTGAATTCTCTTGTGGCATCTGACCATCTCATGGAGTGCAGGTGGAGAAGACAAATGTTTTTGCCCAGACGGGACACTAGCATAAAGGATGAGAAGGTATTAAGTCAGTCAGAGGTTGCAGTAAAATAAGGTGAGGAGAGTTCTGTTCAAATATTTCCATTTTCCCTGCGGAACACAGGAAATATGCGATTTAGTGTGAAGAGCTGGGGAAGCATGTGAAGAGCTGGGGAAGCAGGCTTAAAAGGGATCATAGCATCTTAGAGCAGCTGCCACAGGGAATATGAAGAAGGTTGACTCGGGACAAGGAAAACAATAATGAACAACCCTCTGGCTCCCAGAGCCATGTAGCCTGTGCAGGTTTATAATATGACCAGGATGTAATTTCAGGATACATGCTGATAAAGCTGCCGCTGGTATGCTAATGCTTAATTATGCCCAGATAATAATTTGGGAGATTAGAAGAAACACCATTTTTCTCAGTTACATTATTCCATCATATTAAATATATGTAGTAAGACGATTTTTTATAAGACTATAAGAAAAACTTTGTCAATTTTGAATTTTGATGTAATGCCAAAAATATGGCATATTAATGCAATTAAACATTTTATATGTTAAAAGGAATAAGATAGGACTATGTGTACGTACATAAGAAGATTTCACAAAGATATTAAATTGCAACATAGAATGTATAATACGAGCTTATTGTAAAGAACTGTGGTTAAAACATACCCTTGAAATGTCACCAGTCTGTCAACATTAGATAGTAATTTACAGGGTGTACTTTGGAATTGAACATTGTTTCTGTGGCTGAATGTCTAACGTCACCTGAAGGGCTTATGATTAAGTGGAAGGCTGCCCACCTTAAATATACATCATACAACAGCAGGACTCTGGATGGAGCTATTTGTGTGTGTGTGTGTGTGTGTGTGTGTGTGTGTGTGTGTGTAGTGCAGCTTGTAGTCTAGGTTTGAGTAGAGCAGTTCAGAGTCTTATTGGAAAAATCCATACTTTACCAGAAACTGGAGGAGTCCCCAAATTCTTATTTTTAGTGAAACATTGTGGGAGGAGCAGAGAGGAAGCTTTATTGATTTTCTGGAGGTCAAAGCTTCAGTGCTTACTTAAGGAGCTAGAAGTAGTTCAGAGGTGACTTATACCTCTGAGACCGGCTGCCATACACACTACGTCCTTGGAGGTACCCCCACTCAATGAGAAGTCCTCACAGCCAGCGCAGTGTCTGGGGCAGGGTCCATTACTTTACTTTGTTTCTACGATGATTATTTTGGTCAAAAATAAAACCCCTGAGGTCACATGGGTAGCAGCCCTTTGACACCTTTCAGACGCAGTATGGAACGGGTTCAGAAATAAACAAGGGAGCTTATGTTTTCCAGATACGACAGGCAATTCAATGTCAACCCTCTCTCTGAGATGAAGTGGATAACAGATAAAATATATGAATTACCAAATTAGAATTTTGAAGACAATGAGGCATAGGGAGGAAAGGCTGACACTGGGCTGTATGATCCCACCGGGTAATACATAGATGACTGAAAATACAGACTGGTTAGAAGCCTATTCCTTTGGAAGCGACTACTGCAGATTCCAGTGAAAGTATGGGATACTCAGGTATCTCATTTGAATTTCAAATAAACTATGAATAATTTTTGAGTATATTCCATGCAATATTTGTGTAATGTGGGTGAGGGAAAAAGCTTAAGCATACAGGAAGCTTATGCATACATTGTGTATATATATTTGTGTATCTCTGAGTGCAACAATAAAGTGTTGGCATGTTTTTTTGCTACGTAAGGTTTTAATTTGTGATAGACTAATACTTAGATACCCATAATTTGTTATGGCAACTATTAGTTTTGTTCTTCTTTCCTAGTGGGAAAGGAAAGATGAGTTGGTAAAGCATGAAAAGAGGGTGGCTGACTTTGGCAGAAAAAGCAGGGGGAATTGGGGTAATATGGAGTGTTTTAGTTAGTTACTTTTTCTTGTCTTCCACCCCACTAACGGACATGCACACACACACGCACACAAACAATGGGAGTGGAGACAGAAGAAAACCAGATTTCCCCTTGTCTGAGAAGATCTAAGAGCAAGGAAATCTGTGGGTAATTCTTTAAGGGGGAAGCTAGTTGAAGTAGTCAAGGACAATAAGGTATGAAAGAACAGAAGAAACGACTGGCTGTGGAGATAGGAGAAGGAGGATGTAGGAGAGCATTTCCTTTGGCTTCGAAAAGGAATAGAGAGAGTTAAACTATTCCTAAGTGGGATACAGAAGTAACAGAGAGGAAGGGCCAGGAAGCCTGCCAAGAATTTGCAGAATCATAGCGTGAGGGGAAAATCATAGCAGCACTGAGGAGCAAACAGCTCATGTCATGGATTGTCAGCCTATGTGGTGGAAATCTCCAAAGAAGCCCTATGCAGAAAACACCAGCTGGCTGAAAGCTGAGGAAGCTCTAGAAAGTGTGGGGACAGATCTGCAGAGTCCTGCTGCCTGACACTGACTCCAGTTTAAAGAATAACCTCTTCCTTCTTACTAACCCTATTGGGCAGCCGGCTTGCAAACCCATAAGAACACAGAACAAGTGAGAGAACAGTGGAGGCAGAGAAAAACCTGGGAATAAACCATAAGCTAGCATGTGACTGAATCATAAACCTGAGTCCATCGGGAAATCAGTATATTTAATCCTGAAATTGATCACAGTAAAATGTATACATTAGGTAGGCTGAGGTTTCAGAGCCAGATATGAATTCATTATAAGAATAAAGATAACTCATTTTTATTTCATATATTTAAGGTTTTGACTATAAATTTTATACTTATCATAATAGATGCGTAGAAAAAGAAACAAGAAAAATCATATCAAATCGTTAATGGTGATTTAGAAGTCAGGTGGGTGGAGTAGAATGGGGATGTGGGATTATCCCACACCCCCATTAGTACATTGTGTATTTAGTACATTGTGTATTTCCCAAATGTTTTAACTTTGTACAAAATGAATAATGTTTTAGCAAGAAAGAAATCCTCCCCAAAACAATGAAGATTAACATTAATGTGTGAAAATGGCCTGATCATATACCCTTATGACCCTCCTGTTATTAGGCCCCTAAAGTACTAGCCTTAGTCTGCTCTAGAAATGGCAAATCTGGATGAGATGATAAATGTTACATCTGGCCAGATTCACTGATGAAATGTTTTTCCTGTTGACACCAATTGTCTGAGGGCGATGAGTAGGTAGGGCAGAATTATTCCTTTTCCATGGAGCTGAAAGAGGATGGTTCTCTACACTGGAGAAGCCGTTCAGCCCTGTTAGCTTCCATCTGTTGGTGGAGACACTCTTGTATCTTTCACTGCCTGACAATCCACCACTGCAGAAGAGCTGGGATGAAAGCATATGCTGCAGAGACTCTCATTTGTAACAGGAGCAGGCTAAAAACGTTCAGGAAAGAGACACAGCTGGAAAGCTGAAGCAGGTGTCTCCACCTGGGGAAGCTGCACCAGGAAAAGTGGAAATGGAATCAATACTATGAAAATCTGGGTTTGTGATCTGCAGATTAAATGTAGAAACCCATCTTTCAACACAAAGGAGAAATCCTAAGAGATGTGAATCATGACTGAAAAGATGAGAGACACGGAGGACAGTTCTGGAGAAATAACATGCAAATTATCATCGGCATTCCAGAAGGAGCAAAAGGAACAGATGGAAATGGAATCAATAATCAAAGCAATAATCTTCCGCTTCCAGGTCTGAAAAAAAAAGGATCAAAGGGACTAAGTAAATGCCAGGCAGAGGGTATAAAAAGAGCCATCAAAAACGATGAGTTTGCATCCTTTGTAGGGACATGGATGAACCTGGAAGCCATCATTCTCAGCAAACTGACACAGGAACAGAAAACCAAACACCGCATATTCTCACTCATAGACGGGTGTTGAACAATGAGAACACATGGACACAGGGAGGGGAGCATCTCACACTGGGGTCTGTTGGGGGGAAAAAGGGGA
>PVKV010029178.1:0-23976 GCA_004027835.1 Alouatta palliata | reverse complement strand
TTCAGTTACAATGGCAGGGTTGGGTGACAGGTATTTCCATTATCATAAGAACAGTTAAGATGGCAGGGTTGGGTGAGGGGCTTGTCCGGGGAAGCAATCAGGGACAATGGCAAATGCAGGCAGCGGGGTGGGAGACATCAACCGGGGCAGGCAGGACTTCAGACTTTCGGGCTCCAGGCTTGCATATGGAGACCTGACAGCTCATGCCTAACACAGAGAAAGCCCTCAGTATCTTTGTGTTAGAGAAATAATTAGAAAATATAGATAAGTAAATTGAAAGCAATGGCTAAATTATATAATCAGAGCTAATTGTCAATAATACAAACTTTATACCTTTAAGGACATGGTCTAAACTTTATTTTTTTAAGGTAGGAAAAGGATTATGATCTTTACTATGTTTCTAAAAAGCACGATTAAGCCCTCATCAATTTCTGTACCTGTGAATGTGCTTTGGCATTATACTTACACAGCATCAGATATTTTCTATGCTGGATAATTAGTGGACAGTTCTGCACATTTGATTTGCTATTATGCCATCAGTATTCAACAGTTATTTTAACCACTACTGAAGTATTTTAAATCCACTGCCATTTAATCGTAGCAATTATCCTGTCTGCAGAAGATTCCAGTGACAGAGAACTGCCCTGCGACTGACAACCAATGATGAATAGGTTTTTCTGACACTAAGTTTGGCTAACAAGTAAGTGAGGATTCTTCACATTTTCTTTGCTTTGCCTTGCCAAGTGTCAAAACTGTAAGTCCTCTGACTGACGTTTGACTTGGTGAAACTATAATTGTCTCGTTGGTTGTGGCTCTGTTAGAGAAAAATTATATATATAATCAACTGTCAGCTTAAATGAATTTCTCGGTTTTATTGCTTACTTTTGTTTGTTACTGAATTAACTGGAAATTTATTTTCCTCTCTAGTCTCCTGTAGAATATAATAACTAAATTCATTTCCCACACATTAAAATTCCCATCTCCGGCTTTACTTATTTTTTATAAAGAGAAATTTTAGCACAGAATACATATGACCCAAAGACATGTTGAAACATATACTGAATATACTCTATAAAATTTTAAATATATATGTGAAAAATTCTTGTGAATATGTGACATAAAAGAAAAAATGGAAGTTGACATTTTGTAATATTAATCTGTTAAGAAGTGGACATTAGGAAATAATTCACTATTTTTTGGATGCATATGCTAATGAGCCTTTAGGGAAGGTTATGGAGTGAAATCTAAGATTCAGGGATTCAGATTTTTCTCAGGGAATTATGTGCAATTAAAAAATAAGATTTAATGGGTGTGGTATAAAGCTGTCTTAAGTGGTTCTGTTCCAAGGCAAGGAAATCATATTTTTTTTAACACTGAAACTAAGAGTAATTTGGAGAAAATTCAGAAAATAAAACAATGTAGTTTCAGAGAATTAATTGCTGTAATAGCAGAATACTAAACCTGGAGTTTCAAGTGTGTTAAATATGATGGCCAGGCCCTAAGATACCATTTTTCTCATCTTTTGGTAAAATGGAAAATGACTATGATGGCTTGTTTATTATGTTCTAGAATTCTTACTAGATAATTACATAAGTTGTATTATTTAATGCTTCCTACAAGTCAAAAAGACATTATTATAACTGACTTTGCAGATTAGGGCACAATATTTGAATATTAAGTCATAATACGTAATGTTATAGTGCCAGGGAATGGTTGAACTTAAAGTCCAATCTGAATGCAAAGACAGTGTTCTTTCTATAAACTCTTCAATTACATAGTCTGTATAAGAGAATGCTCTCTTTTCTCTTTTCGCTGAATGAATTAATCAATTTAGTTACTAGGGTAAAGCTGGTATGATTTAATTTATCGATGACCTTGGCTTAACACAGGAACATAATAAACTAAAATAGAGTAAAAAATCTTTTGAAATAACTATGATGTATCTCTAAGGATAATAAAAAAGGGAGGATAACTTCAAGGTCCAATAGTAGATGGATGATTAAACAAATTATGCTGTGTCCATGTAACAAGTTTTATATATTTTAAATCACTACTTTAGTTGTACAATATAAACTTTTCCATATGTCACCAACCATTATAGTAAAACATTAAGGGGAAGTAATACCAATGAAGGGAAATCTTAACCTAATATTTAATACTTTATCACTTCATAGGATTTTGAGGAACACTTTTCTTATTTCTTTGTTCCTTTTTATTTAGAATCCCAGAGATGTTATGTAACAACAAAAAAAAAAAATCAAACCCAGGAAATATTTTACATATTTAAAAGTTCTCACATTCTCAACATTACCTAGAAAATGAATGGAAAACATTGACATAACACTAACTTGTGTGTACCTCCATTAAATTTCAAAATCTTTAAAACTGTGAAAACTTCCTTAAAGATAAAATGGCCTATTTTACAATTTAAAAAACAGTCTGGGTGCTAACTGAATCTAGAATTAAAACTTGAATCTTTCAGTGTCTTGACCCTTAAAACAGTTTTGTTCTGAATACCAATTAGAAATTGACCTAAAGACATTGGATATATGAAGGCTATTTAATTTTTAAAATTTGCATGAAAGTAATAGTAATCACACTAATTCTAATTTTCTAACAGAGAAGACAGATAAGTCCTACTTATTTGTGAGGCGTTTCTCTAATTTGGTAATTTCATATAATACATTCTTAAATGTATGTTTTATGTTTGTGTTCATTTGAATTTTTTCTCAATTATGTTATATAATGATAAACAATCTATTAACAGTATGTTAACAGAAATAATCCTTTAGAGACAATGGAAGAACCTATAGACTCTATTGGTGGTGTAATTTTTTAGCAGGTGTAAAGTGTGTTATTTTAACATCAGTTGCTATCCACTTTATTTAATTTTATAACCATACTACCGTAATACTGTAAATATAAAGCAACTTTAGAGTATTTTTGAGTGATCTCTTCTAGTGGAAACTACATAAATACGTCATTGATTTCTCTGGTACAAATGACTTTGACCAAAATGCTGCTATGAGCAAAACAAGTCATTATAACTATCCATTACCCCGTGAACTGTGTTAAATAATAATAATCCAAATAAGCAGCTCCAAAATGTTGGTCTCTGGTATGAACCTGTTACTTAAAAGCAGTCGCACGTTGGTAACATCTTTCCTGGATTATGTTGCTACGTCACAGCAAAGGTCTAAATACACATAGAGACACTTCAGTACTCAGAACATTTTCTTAGCATGCCCACAACGTGGAGCTGCAGTGTGAAGGAGTCAGACCCATGCTCTGAAACAGGTTGCTGAGTTTAGTGAAGCAAAATATATTAGAGGGGCTGTGAATAAAGTGGCGGGCAATGCCTGAAAGATTTGCCTTAGACTGAGTGGGAAAGATCTGAACTTTCATGGAAGAAAATATTTATGAATGCAACCTAAGGTGAAATTAACTAGCACAGATTCAGACTGACACTTGGAGAAGTCCAGATTGTAAATACAAAAATGTCTTTGTTTTTAAATTAATTAAATCTTCTTCTTCTATTTCTTACAACTGTTACGTTGTGCCCCTCTATGTTTAAGTGTCTGTTTTTTAAAACACTTAATTTTTTTTGGCTTTGAAAGTGTGGAATAAAGGCACATTGCTAGGAAAATGAAAGAGCAGAAAAACTTGAAATGTGATTTATTAGAAAAATATTTATGGAGCACTTTAGCATACTAGCTGCTTTCTACTCTACCACAAACTTGTGAAGTGGTTAGAACATGTGTTATTGCTCGTGGTTTCCAAACGGGAAAACAAGGACTCAGAAAGCTTACATAACTTCCCAAATGTAAATCTTGTGGTAGAATCCACAATAATGTGCAATCTGTCCTCTTCTAATTCCAATCCAGCATTTTTCTGGTACATATTCGTTTTTGTTTGATATATTCTTCAGTATTCCACAGTTTCCTGTGCTGTTTGAGTTCTTGTTCTGTACTTATTTCCCTCTCTCAGCGTTTTTATCCTATTCACCAGCAGAGAAAGAGGGTAGCTTTCTCGATTTCTGTTAATCTGTATCACCAATCATTTAACTGTTGGATTAACATAAGCCTCAATAGCAGAAATGAAGGCAATAATTGAAAAATCAGAAAGCTCTGGCTTTTTCTGCCTTCTGACCCAGTTTGCAAGAGTATATTGGTAAAAATATCTTGACATCTTTGGAATTCTGTCAAGAAACACAGAACCCAAATGAAGTCTATGTTCATTGTCTCTCAGATACATTTTACCTTTTAAAAATATGTTTTGTGCATTTTATGCCCAAAGTGTCACAGAACTGCTGCATTTCTGTGACTTGAAATTCCAAAGTGAAGCATTTCAGTCTTCTTTCAACCTGAAACAATTCTTATACTTGTCACCTCTTGTAGTTTATACAGGTCTCTTTTGATCCTTTTGCAGTTACTTGCTGAATATTGAAAGGGGCTTTTTGACAAATATAAAACAGGGTTTATGTGTGCGTGTTTATTTTTATAATTTTTATGTGTTGCTAGGTCCAAGGAGCCTTTCTCTCCTTTTTGTATTACTTTGATGCACCTGTTAGGATCCTGCTGAAAGCTCTCTTGCTTCTTTGGAGCTCTGAGAGGAGCTTTGTACCTTTGAAATTTTCACTAGCTTTTGACTAGCTGCCAAGATTTCGGCTGCTGTGGTGCAGTACAGAGGCAGCCATGCATTAGGCTGCCAAGTCTCAAACTCTTGTTTAGCATGACAGCGAGAGCCTCCAGACCTCACCAAAGAGAATTTGCAGAACAGAACAGTATTCTTTCACAAGGTGGTTGGTGCCAAGGCTGGGTTGGTCTTTGACAGAGCAGAAGTCAGGATAATCCATATCAGAAGCCTCCTCACACATGGTTTTCAGGTCAGGAGTGGGGGTTAGAGATGGATGAAGTTTGCCAAGTACTGGATATAATGGGGGATATTTAGAAAAGGTGCCAGGCACTATACTGACTCATATTTCTCCTAGTGTCTACTCTTTTGGTAAAAGTGAGAAATTTTGAATTGGGAATAACCGAATTCGTTTAGAAAACCAAATAAATAAGAAAATAAGCATAGCATTTTTAAAGGCTTAGCTATTTAAACATTTAAAATACCTTCTCTCATAAAAATTAAATCATGTTCATGTGTACACTCGTTTTGATAGGATAATATTTAGACTGATGTTGGATTCTTAACAGAAGTTTTAATATAGCTTTCAGGGATACCTTATGTACTCTTGAAACTATATCACATATATTTGTATTTATATGTACGTCTTTTGATATCTCTCTCTGTATACATAGATACATATCCATATCCAGCTGGCTAGCTTCTATCTGCAGGTTTTGTATATTCAGTTACAACAGCATAGAAGGGGAAAGGAACCTGAGACCATAATATTCAGTATTTCTACAAGCAGGGTATTAAAATTCATTTGTGAGTTCTTAGTGGAATGCAGTAGTTTTTGATTATATATATTCTACTGCAACAAGAGATGAAGTTTCACTCTTCACCCAGGCTGAAGTGCAATGGCACAATCTCAGCTCACTGTAACCTCTGCCTCACAGGTTCAAGCGATTCTCCTATCTCAGCCTCCTGAATAGTTGTGATTATAGGCGCCCACCACCATGCCCAGCTAATCTTCGTATTTTTTGTAGAGACGGGGTTTCACCATGTTGGCCAGGCTGGTCTCAAACTCCTGACCTCTGGTGATCCACCTGCCTCGGCCTCCCAAAGTGCTGGGATTACAGGCGTAAGCCACTGTGCCCGGCCACAACTTAATTTTTTAACTGGATGCTGTTATACATGAGAGTAGCAAAAACCTATGCTCAAGTTTTTCTATGCCATTTGGAATATTTCAAGAACATTATGCACATAATTTACATTCCAATTGTTTAAAGAACGGTATAATGCTGAATGTAGAAATTAACCATTGTTTTCAATGCTAATTTTACAAGACCAGTAAGCCTGCAATAGAATGACTAGCAAGGCTACTACCTTCATTAAAGAAAGAAGCTGGGTGTGGTGGCTCACATCTAATTTCAGCTCTTTGGGAGGCAAAAAGTGGGAGGATCTCTTGAAGCCAGGAGTTTGAAACTAGCCTGGGCAATGCAGGGCAACTCCATCTCTAGAGAAAAATTTGAAAAATTAGGCAGATATGGTGGTGTGCACCTGTAGTCCCAGCTACTCAGGAGCTCTGATCCCAGGAGGTTGGGACTGCAGTGAGCCACGATTGTACCACTGCACTCCAGCCTGGAAGACAAAGTAAGAGACCACAGCCACCCTGAGCATACGTTGCTCTTGGTGAATAAGTGGGAACACACAATTCACACTGTTTACTTTCCTATTTTCCTTTATTTCCTTGAATTCTTCTGATATTTGTATTTTTATAGCATTGATCCACACACACACACACACAAAAGATATAGATGGTGTGATAGTCTGTATACTGCCCCACAGGCACATAAATCATCTGACTCAAAGAAATGAAAATCGGGACAATATGATTCCATAGTGAGCACGATGTGATGTCTCCTCCCTCCAGCTGTTGTCAGTGACACCTCCAGGCTCAGCTCCAGCTCCTACGCTGCATGAGACTCAGTTTCTGACTTAAGACTCAAACAGTGCTTCTGTCTAGATCTGTGTTTTTTTATCATTTCAGTTTAGTTTCCATGTACATAGAATTCATTTTTTCATGAGTTAGACATATTTTATTTTTCCTAAAAGCAAATAAAAATTCAGATGAAATCCTTTTTCTCCACTTTCTTCTTTGTCCACTCCTTCCTTCTCTCACGCCACTCCACCCTCCCCGCTTCCTCTGCTTCCCCCCGCTCCGACCCCGCACATCATGAAATACTGTACTTGTTGATATATTGTATTTGATTATGTTAGGAGAGCAAAGGAGTATAACACGTTATTCCATTCCCTGGGAAGCTTACCTAGCTAAATAACATTATATAATTTAAGTGCTCCGATCTTCAGAGAGATGAGAGGGAGAAATCAGTAAGGCCTAGGTTAGCAAGGAGAGGCTTCATTTAATAAATATTTAATGACGATTTACTGTGTGTAATTTATTTGCGTGTTGACTGCCCAGCTTCCCAGCTCCTCACCCTTCTGCTACTGTAAGCGCTTCCTACACGAGTATTGTGTTTGTTTTGTTGAAAGTTGTGTACTGTCTACCTGTGATACTCAAAGTGGGCATTGGAAAGTATTGTTGAATGAATGCATACGAGAATGGCAATTGGAGAATTCTAGGTTGTGCTTCTTTCTTTCAAGGAGATGGTACTTCAGGAGGGAAGCATCACATGAAGAATGTGACGGATGTGCTTTCAGGGAGGGAAAGGATGCTTTCAGTTGGGGTCACTCATTGCTGGTTCCTATTTTTTCTAGTTTAAGAAAGGATGAACTCACCCAGCATTGAAATCAAGTAGAAGGTAATTTACTACTTAGTCATTTATGTGTTTGCATCCCAGCAGCCAGCTGTTTCCTGGATCATATTTTATTACAATTTTTATTTATAGTATGTCTTTACAAGAAAAACATCCGTTACAGCCGGGCTTAGCAGTTGGTGTGTAATGATGCGTATTTTAAAGCTACATAGAAGACACTTTTTGCAAGTTTCCCTAGAACAGTGAGAGTATCAAATCCCCTTCCCCCCATTGTTAAAGCTGTGACGGATCTCTCCTGAGAATTATGGCTTTGGTACAATGGACAGTGGATTAGACTTGAGGTTAGTGATCACGTGTCTGAATCTTCACCCTATCACATCTTAGCAGTGTAGACTTGCTAAATTAATTAACCTGGGTATGGCTCAGTTAATAGTTGCCTCACAAGGTGAGAAGGTATGAGAGTTAAAGGAAAAAAGATGTCAAGTGTCTGTCCTAAGAACATATATTTTTCTTTTTTCATCTTTTGAGTATAACAAATTTTTGTTCTGGGAGTCTGTTATTACAACTTAGGAAGTAATTTAAATTATTTTATCTGTGTTAATTCTGAATTTTATCTTCATTTTAAGCACTTTGTAGGAATGCCCATATCATATACCTAGTCCATTTTATTTTGTGATTTCCCCCAAAACACCAAAATGCAATGCCAGCTCTCGACATGTTGTTCTATCTTTCTACAGGGATTAGAACTCCCTTGGATTATAAATGCATGGATTGCACAGAGCGTTTTCATGGTACATAATGGGAGTGAATTGTCCTTCAAACTTATTTCAGTCCAAAAAAGAACAAATGTTACAAAAGAATCAGGATAATAACTACACCTTTTGGAATCCTTTAGAGCATTCATTTTGAATCCTTTCAGAGAAGCTCATGGAAATGCGCAGTCATGTCTGTAGATGGCATCCTTGTACCGATGAAATGAAATGATAACTAAGTATGCGAGATCGTTCCCAGAACTGTCAACCTGTTTAGTGTTAAGTGCATGCTTAAGAATCCATGATACCAGTTTTTGGAATTGGGAAATAATGCATGGGAAGTCGATATGCATTTTTGGAAAAAAAGTAGAAGATCAAATACAAACTGATGGGTTCTATAATAGTTGTGTGTGTGTGTGTGTGTGTGTGTGTGTGTGTGTGTGTGTTAAAGTGTCTTACAGGAGAAAAGTTGAAAATAGGTGAAGATGAAAGGCTTCACTTTTATTTTCTGGAAGCATTTAATTAAACCATGGAGGACCACAAGTAATAAGACTGTGGACTGGTCAGCGTCAGCCCTAAGCCACCCCAAAGTAAAATTCTGCAATCTCCCTCATTCCGTCAACATGCCTTATGTGATAAATAACTTTTTATACATATTTTTCATTTCCTTATGATTAGTTTTTTCTTGGTTTGTGCAAACTGTTCACATATTTTTTCTTCCCTTTTTTTCTTAAAAAAAAAAAACAACAACAACTGTAATTGGGTTTTTGTGTTTCTACTCCTGGCTAGGGTACTAATGTTTTACTGTTGTGGTCCAGCGCAGTGGTTCACACCTGTAATCCCAGCACTTTGGGAGGCTGAGGTGGGTGGATCACCTGAGGTCAGGAGTTCGACACCGGCCTGGCCAGCATGGTGAAACCCTGTCTCTACTAAAAAATATAAAAATTAGCTGGGCATGATGGTGGGCACCTGTAATCCCAGCTAGTCAGGAGGCTGAGGCAGGAGAATTGCTTGAACCCAGGAGATGGAGGTTGCAGTGAGCTGACACAGTGCCACTGCAGTCCAGCCTGGGTGACAGAGTGAGACTCTGTCTCAAGGTCTCAAGAAAAAAAAAAAAATCAAATCAAAACAGAAAAACAAACAACTATAGTAAGTATAATTGAATTTTTGTGTTTCTAATCCTGGTCAGGGCACTAATATTTTATTGTTGTATATATTTTTGTAATTTATGAAACATTAAGGAAAATTTTACCTAAAAGGGTGTTTTAATAGTCTGATTATTGGAATACATTATTGGGATACATTGTGCACTCTTGTCCTGGAAACTCACATGTAGGGAACAGCATTAACCACCACATATGATCTATGACATGTGTAAGTTGTTTTTTCTAAGTTGCAGTTGGTACAAAGAGATTTGAAAACAAGCACCCGTATTTTTTCCTCCTAAGAACTTTAATTTCTTTGTTTATTTTTGTTAACCACAATGTCCAGCAGCCTGTATATCACAACTACTGGGCTATATCCACTTTCACCAGACTGGTAGAAATATTTCATCAGCCTTCGTGATAGCAAATAACATCTAACGTTTTTACAAGTATTTATTATGAACAATGAGAATAATTGTTACTTATAACTGATGTTATTTAAAAGACTCTATAATACGTAAACCTGATCATACCTACAATTATGTAAATGTTCCAGTTCTAAGATTATTTAAATTTAGCTTTGTATAGAGAACTCATGTTTATTTGCATAGTTTTCTTTTGGTATTCCATGGAGACAAATATGATATAGAAAATAATGAAATGTTGGGTCTCATATCTCTGGTGGAGATAGCCATGGTGGGATTGAGCATTGATTAAAAGTCATTTTAACACCAGTAAGTACTAAGTTCTGTGCTAGGCCCTGCAGAAACAAAACTGGGAAATATGTAGTCCCAGCCCTTGAGGGTCAATAACTCAGGGCAGGGGGCAGTAACATGTAAAACCATAATAAGACAAAGCCAGCATTATAAGATATATAAATCAGGGTGTTTTAGAGACCAAGAGCATACAACTAAGTTTACTTGAATGAGTTGAGTCAGTCTTCATGTGTTGGAACTGAGTCTTGAAGACAGCCATTGGAAGATTGTTTAATTTACATTTTTTCGATGGCTAAATATGACACAGAGTGTAAAACATGTATGTGCCATTTGATGGATGCATATAAAGTGAACATTATGTAAATATCATCAAGTTTAGAAGACAGTGTAATAAAACATCTCTACCTAGAAACATGGGTGTATTGCCAGATTGCAAACCCGGGTTTCCTCTCAGATGTAACCAGCATCCTGACTTAACTAAGAATCATTTGTTTTTATTAAAAAAATTAATATACTTTTTTTTTTTTTTTTTTTGAGACAGAGTTTCGCACTTTCACCTGGGCTTGAGTGCACTGGCACGATCTCAGCTCACTGCAACCTCTGCCTCCTGGGTTCAAGCCATTCTCCTGCCTCAGCCTCCTGAGTAGTTGGGATTACAGGCACCCACCACCATGTCCAGTTAATTTTTTTGTATTTTTAGTAGAGACAGGGTTTCACCATGTTGGTCAAGCTAGTCTTAAACTCCTGACCTTGAGATTCTCCTGCCTTGGCCTCTCAAAGCACTGGGTTTACAGGCGTGAGCCACCACTCCCGGCCATATGCTTTCTTAAATAGCAGAGTTTTGCCTTGAGCTGCCTGTATATAATTATGTTTCTCTACAATGCATACTGAGGAGAGAAATTGCTGGGTATTCGTTTTACATATGCTGAGGTTTACTAGATAATGTCACACTGCCGTTTGATATGGCTATACTAATTTACACTCTCATGATATGAGATGACGTCTCCACATCCTCAGCAATACATAGTATTGTCAGACTGTCAATTTTTTAACCACTCAGTGAGTTTGTAGGTATATTTTACTCAAGGACATTCTTGAGCTTTGTTCTTTGATAATGTACTTCCATATACATTTTTAAATTATGTTGTCAAATTGTAGGAAATTTATTATGGTTTTGGGTGGGATAAGATTCCATTCAGATTGTTGTAATGATTCAACTTTTAAACAATGAACATAGTGTGTAGCTCCATTAGTTAACTGCCTTTAATACTTCTCAATAATATTTTATAATTTTTCTTGGAGATATCTCACACATCTATTTATAGTTATTCCCAGAATACCTAAATTGATATTCACTGATGCTATTGTCATTTACTGAAATTTTGTTTTCTTACTGTTGTTTTTAAATAGGAATGCAATTTAATATGTATGTCAAGTTTATATCCAGCAACCTTGTTAAACAACTTAACTTCACAAGAATAGCACAGGGAAAAACTATTTCCATGATTCAGTTACCTCCCACCTTGTCCCTGCTACAATACTTGGGGATTATGGGAGCTATAATTCAAGATGAAATTTGGATAGGGATATAGCCAAACCATATTATTCTGCCCCAGCACCTCACAAATCTCATGTCCTCACATTTTCAAACCAAGTCTGCCTTACTAACAGTCTCCCAAAGTCTTAACTTATTTCAGTATTACCCAGAAGTCTACAATCCAAAGTCTCATCTATGACAAGGCAATTCCTTTCTGCCTATGAGCCTGTAAAATTGGAAGCAAGTTACTTATTTCCTAGATACAATAGGGGTACAGGATTCGGTAAATACACCCTTTTTAAATGGGAGAAATTGTCCAAAACAAAGGGATTACAGATCCCATGCAAGTCTGAAATCCAGCAAGGCAGTCAAATCTTAACATTCCAAAATCACCTCCTTTTACTACATGTCTCACATCCAGGGCACACTGATACAAGCAGTAGGCTCCCACAGCCTTGGGCAGCTTTGTCCCTGTGGCTTTACAGGGTATAACCCCCACTCCTGGCTTCTTTCAAGGGCTGGCATTAAGTGTTTGTGGCTTTTCCAGGTGCACAGGGGAAGCTATTCAGGTGGATCTATCATTTTGTGGTCTGGAGGATGGTGGCTATCTTCTCACAGCTCCACTAGGCAGTGCCCAAGTCGGGACTCTGTGTGGGGGAATCCCACCTCACGTTTCTAATCTGTACTGACCTAGCAGAGGTTCTCCATGAAGGCTCTGCCCCTTCAGCAAACTTCTGCTTGGACATCCAGGTGTTTCCATACATCCTCTGAAATCTAGACAGAGGTTCCCAAACATCAATTCCTGATTTCTGTGCAACTGCAAGGCTTAAGGCTTGGAGTCTCTGAATCAACAACCTCAGCTGTACTTTAGCACCTTTTAGCTACAGCTGGAGTGGCTGTGAGGCAGGGTACCAAGTCCCTAGGTTGCACACAGCAGGAAAGCCCAGGGCCCAGCTCATGAAACCATTTTTTCCTCCTAGGCCTCTGCCTGTGATGGGAGGGGCTGCCATGAAGGTCTCTGACATGCCCTAGAGACATTTTCCTCATTGTCTTGGTAATTAAAATTGGGGTCCTTTTTACTTACGCAAATTTCTGCAGCAGGCTTGAATTCTCCTCAGAAAATGGATTTTACTTTTATATCACATGGTTAGGCTGCAAATTTTCTGAACTTTTATGTTCTACTTTCCTTTTAAATGTAAATTCTTATTCCAGACCATCTTTCTGTGAATGCATAAAACTGAATGCTGTTAAGAACATCTAAGTCACCTCTTATATGCTTGGCTGCTTAGAAATTTCTTCTGCAAGATACTCTAACTCATCTCTCTTAAGTTCAAAGTTCCACAGATCTCTAGGGCAGGGATAAAATGCTGCCAGTTGTTTGTTTGTTTGTTTGTTTTTTGCATAGTAAGTATCACCTTTGCTCCAGTTCCCAAGTTCCTCATCTCCATCTGACACTCCCTCAGCCTGGACTTTATTGTTCATATCACTATCAGCATTTTGGTAAAAACCATTCAGTAAGTCTCTAGGAAGTTCCAGAGTTTCCCACATCTTCCTGTCTTCTTCTGAGCCCTTTGAACTGTTCCATCCTCTGCCTGTTACCCAGTTCCAAAGTTGCTTCTACATTTTCAGGTATCTTAATAGTAGTACCCCACTCTACTGGTACCAATTTACTGTATTAGTCCATTTTTATACTACTGTGGAGAAATTTCTGAGACTGGGTAATTTATAAAGAAAAAGAGTTTCACATGTCAGGGGAGGTCTCACAGTCATGGCAGAAGGCAAAGAAGGAACAGAGGCATGTCTTACATGGCGACAGGCAAGAGAACTTGTGCAGGGGAACTGCCCTTTATAAAAACCATCAGATCTTGTGAGACTTACTCACTATCATGAAAATAGCACAGGAAAAATTGCTCCTGTGCTGTTCTTGTGATAGTGCATAAAGTTCCTCCCATGAAATGTGGGGATTATGGGAGCTACAATGCAAGATCAGATTTGGATGAGGGCACAGAATCAAGCCATATCACATGAGAAAAGGAAAACTTTGCTGTTGAAGGAGAATGAATATGATAATCACAGGTACCTCAAAACTAGTATATTCAATCTATATCTATCAATATCAATGTCACCTCTATCAATATCACCAGAGTTGGACTCTAAGTCTAGGTAGCTTTCTCTTCCTCTTTATAAAGTTTTGGAAACTTCATGTTAGACACATGTATTAAATTATTATTACTCTCCTCTGCCTTTGAATTTTTCTTAGTTTCATTAGTGATTATAAACATCTCATAATCATTTTTTATACCCAAATAAAGTGTCTTAAATGTTTGCATTCTGACATATACTAAAACAATGTAGAGATGGAGTCAGTGTCACTACAGGATAATGGAATAAGACTAAGAAGGAAAAGTTGGAACTAACAAACTATGTATTAATAGTAAAGGAAATAGCATTTAACATGTTTAAAATGGCCAAACTATGAAAAAGTGGAAGTTAAGATAATGTATTCTATTGCTCAGTTTTGTCAATGTATGTTGTTGAAAGCTTTATGTGTTATGCCACTATCCCCCAAACTGCCAACACAAAGATCTGTAAAATGGAGATCCCATAGATTTAGATGTTCATTCATCACAGTCTGTGCCTGACTACAAAAATATTTTTAACAAAATATGTCTTTTTTTGGTTGTTTGATGCTTCACCAATATGAACTATGGATCAATAAACCTCTTACGACCAATGATAAGTTAAAGTAAAATTACCAAAGAGTATGTGAAATTAAATTAATGCTCCCACTTCAACTTAGTCAAAGAAATATTAAGTAATATCCTAGCTTCGCCTTAGATCTTTGAGGCGGAGCTGAGAAAAGAACTAGTTTCTTCTCAGTCCTGATGCAGGATTTACCTTCTTCACATCTCCTTTACTTACTTGAACCTGAAATGGATATTTCATTTTTATTCTTAGTCTTTTATTAATCTCTTAAAATTATGACCCATTTTTATTCTTGGTCTTTTATTAATCTATTAAAATCATGACCCAAACTATCTTAAATTGCACAAAACCAATTTTTGCTATAAAAGAGTGAGTGCTTTTGAATAAGATCCAATGTAATAATCATTCTTTGTCTATTATACGTAACTGTATCTCTACCCCTTATTTGATTGTTGTTTCATTTTTGCTTAATTAGTTCTTCCAATATGTCTATAACTAAAGTTTGTAATCTTATATGTTATATACGACATTTATAATTCTATTTCTAAGACCATTTTCCTAATAGCTGAACCACTTTGAAATATCAATATGGTTCGTGTTGTGCATTTTGCAAAGTTTTCTAATGAAGACCATTCTCCAGGACTGCCTGAAATTGTGTGCCAGTACAGAATGCATTAGCTAGGTAAAACAGTAAGTGGCCACATATTATTTAATAAAACAAATGCAGTTAAAGTCTTCAGGGAAAGAATAAGATTGTATAAGTATTCCATTCCTCTCAATGCTTAAGACAGTATAATATGTGATTATGTGCTATTTGAAAGGTTTTCGAGCATCATAAAACTAAATTTTGGAATCAATTCAACAAAAATGACATAAATGGATAAAGAGAAGGACAGAAAGATGAGATTATAATTGGATTATAATGGCATGAAATTTTGAAGGAAGAAAATTAGGAACCAAATTAGGGAGAGTAGAAGCAGAGAGACTGAGGAAAGAAAATCTAGAAAGCGTTTAAAACCCAGACAGTGTTTTAGTAAGAAGAATTTTAAATGGCTCAGTATTCATTGTAGATTCACAGTAATCCAATTTTGCAGCATGGCAAAGTGAGATGTGTTAGGCAGATTAAAGGTCCAATACTGGCTGAGATACTTAATGGTTTATGAATTTGGATGAGTTGATTTATATTTTTCAGCTTTGGTATCTTCATCTGTAAAAAAAAAAAAATATAGGAGTTATTTACTTTACAGAATATGTGAAAGTAAAATAGAATCACATATTCAAAAATGCCTATCTCAGTATTTGGCTCATAGCATACCTCCAATAAATGTTTCTTTATGCCTTTCTTACTTCATATTATTGGGATTGTTTATCTAGCTATGATAGATCACGTCTGGCATAGTATATTATGGGACAGTTTCTTTCCAAGAACTTTAAATCTTTAGTATATTTGAATAAAACTTTATTAAATAGTTATTATAAAATCTAATCTCTATTGAACACTTTTTATGTACATCAGATATTCTGCATGAAATATCACATTTAATTCTCACTGCAATTTTATGTGTTATTTCTATCACCCTCTTTCATAGATTTGATCATTCATATAAGAAATAAATGGTTATCCAGAAATTAAAACTAAGTTTGTCTCACTGTGAAGCCTATGATCTTAACCATGAAATTACACCGTTTAATTGATGTTCATCAATGATGCTAACGTTTACAGATTTAATGTATTTTTTTTCCAGAGAGAGAGAGAGAGAGAGAGAGAGAGAGAGAGAGAGAGAGAGAATGGCAGGGGAGAGAGAGAGCTAGAAAAAAAAAGAGAGAGAGAGAGAGTGGGAGAGAAAATAGAGAATATCAAAAGAGTATGACATGAGTATAATTGATTTTTATTCTGTGCCTAACTTTTTGAACTTGCCCAAGCAGCAATATCTCTCAGCCTTACTTTTTGCAATGTAAAATTGGATAAATATGCTTATCCCCAGTATTATTTTTAGGAATAAATGAAATTATATGTTTGTGTGTGGTGTCTAAGCACGTGTTTATGTGTAGTGTATAGCATTGCCCTATTCTTGGCAGAGAAAGAAAATGAGCTGTCCATTTTTATAGATTGAAAATATTTGAATCATAATGCCATATGATGGCTGAAATAAAAAGTGAACCACTTCACTCCAATTCCAGTAAAAGCAGCAGAGTTGGACCTAAAAATTATAAACTCTGGGGAAAACATAAACACAGCTATTTGAAGGCACAGAAAATGACCAAAAGAAAGCAGAAAATGGAAGGGATTTGATCCCTGAGGAAAAGAACTATACTGGGTGAGGTTCATGTTCATGTGGCTTTTTGTGAGAGGACAGTCGTGACTCACGTGGCAACAGTTCCCCAGAACTGAAGCCGAGAGCCACAGACTTACTTGCCTGAGGAGTCAGATGACGAGGTTTGAGTCTACAAGACAGTCTTGAAAGTGAAAAAGAAATTTAATAAAGGAGGAAGCAACAAAGGGAAGAAGCCTCAAATCTGCATGTATAAACTATTCTCAAATCTTTGGCTCACTCCTCACTACATGAGGGAGGCTCCTAACATTCTGAAGCAATGTAACAACTGGGAGGCTAAAAGAGCCCAGTAGTAAGTTTAACAGCTGTCCACCACAAGCGAGATGGATTGTGAAGTCAGTCCAGACAAGTTAACCGAGAAAGATTGTGAAGTCAGTCCAGACAAGTTAACTAAAATAACATTCTTTAGAAGAAGATAACAGAATCCAGAGTTTAATACAGTCCACAAACTTCAGTTGAAAATACTAAAAAATATACATGCAAGATAATCTGAGAAACAGGACCAAGAGTAAAATTAAAAGGCAATTAATAGTAAATAAATCATAAACTTGACACGTTTATATGTTGTATTTAGTAAAGACTTTAAAGCAGTCACATTAAATATGTTCAAGAAATTAAAGGTAAATATGTTTACATTGGAAGAACTGATGTGGAATATCAGTATCTGTCTATCTAATATCTATCTGTCTGTCTAATATCTATCAAGAGTACCAAATGGAAATTTGAAATACAGTTTCTATTGAATGCATATTGCTTTCATAACATAATAAAATCATAAGTTGAGAAATCATAAGTTGGGGAGCATGTTTATTACTAAGAGGACCATTCTCCCCTAAATTAATGTGTTTTCAGTGCAATACCAAAGTCTCTATAGGCTGTTTTATATTAAATGGCTAAGTATTTAAAATATCTATATGGGCATGTAGAAGACAGAATAAGCAAAATAATCTTGAAAATGATGCCTATAACTGGAGCATTTGCACTATTCAACATCAAAATGTGAATTAAACCCAGAGTATTCAGTACTGTATGGAACTGACATGAAACTAGACAAATAGATCACTAAAGCAAAAGAGGAAGTTCAATTAACTTTTAGCAAAGTTGCCAAACCAAATCAATTGAGGGAAGCATTTTAAATAAATGATTTAAAAAAACTGTTTAATTGAATGCCTGTTTGTGTGTGTATATATGTGCATGTCACACTATACACACCAATCAATTCATAATGCATCATAGACTTAAGCGTAAATACAAAATCTAAGAGTGGAATGATGGTTACCAGAGGCAGAAAAGGAGGCTTGGGAAGGGGGAAATAGAGAGGAGTTGTTCAATGGGTAGGAAAATGTAGTTAGAGAGACAAAGTAAGATCTGGTGTTTGGTAGCATAATAGGGTGAATATAAGTAACAATAATTCTATATTTCAAAATAACTAAAATAGTGGAATTGGAATATTTCTAACACAAGTAAATGATAAATTCTTGTGGTGATAGGTATTCCAATTACCCTGATATAATCATTACACATTATGTGCTTATATCAACATATCAGTTGTATTGTATAAATATCTACAACTATTATGTATCAATAGAAATTATTTAAAAATGTATGAAACTTAAAAGCTTTTAAAAGAACACAAAAATATATCTTCTTGACCTATAGTGCAGTAAAGAATAACCAAAGCATTAAAAATACTATATAAACTGCATCCAAATGCAAAGTGTTCTCATGATAAGACACTTATAATATGAACACAGTTATAAATTAGAATAAATATGCATAAAATCTATATTGGGCAAAGGCTGGTCTAGAATATATAAAGAGTTCCTACAATTTGATTAGTAAAAAACAAACCAGTAGAAGAACAAAGGACATGAATAGACACTTAGCTCATCAAGGAGGATATATGAAATGGCAATTAGCACATGCAGATTGCTCAGTTATTAGTCATCATGGAAATGTAAATCAAGACCATAGCTCAGTTATTAGTTATCACAGAAATGTAAATGAAGGCCATAATAAGATACCATACCACACAAATTAAATTGGCTGAAATTAGACTTAATAAACTGATTCTTCCTGAGCATACAGAATAACTCCTATAGTGATTGAAGTTTAGAATGTTATAATCACTTTGGAATGTGTTTTTAACACTTTCTCATAGTTATACACACCCCTTTCTCATTAACTTGGCAATATATTACTAGATATTTACCCAAGATAAACTATATCCATAAAAAGACTTGTTTATATGTACTCACAGACTCATTATTCAAAATAGTTCAACATGGTAAAATGGAAGTATCCATCAACATGGATGGAAAAGATAACCAAACTTTGGTGTATTTACACAATGAATTCTGAATATAATAGAAAGGAACAAACTAGTGATACGTGCAACGACATGGCTGAATAGCAAAAGTTCAAGGGCCAGAAGCATCCAGCATGGGAGAAAGATACAGGCTGGGAGGCTAGGCCCATCTCTCCTTTTCACATTTTTCTGTCTGCTTTATATTTTCTGGAAGCTGATTAGATTGTGCCCATCAGATTAAGGATGGATCTTCCCAACCCACTGAGTGAAATGTTACTCTCTTTTGGCACAACCCACACAGACACACCCAGGATTAATACTGTGTATCCCTCAATCCAATCAAGTTGACACTCAGTATTAACCATCACCTTTGGAAAAAATTATATTAGTGTGTAGAGTCTCTACAGTTGTTGCAAATTTTCTTTGAATTTGAAATTACATTGAAATACATAGGTAAAAATGCACACCCAACTTTTTCCATTGTTAATTATATGATGTTGGTTCTGGAGAATCATGACAAATACTTTATTAATCCTAAAATTTTAAATAAAAAAAGCCAGCTTACCTTCTTAGAAAACTAAAAATATATTAATTAAAGAAAAGTATCTAAATCCATTATAACAGAGGAAAACAGAGTAATTATAAATCTTTTAGATCTAGAACTTTACAGTTCTTTAAACATACCATTTACTAATGTCTTGACCTGCCGTGTTTACACTGCTTTGTAGTTTATTTAAAGATAAAAATACATGCATTTAAAGTGATGGTATGGGGGAATGATCACAGAAGAAAATACTAAGCACTAAGAATAAATTTAAATATTGTATGCTACTATGGACTCAGAAAAATTTTCACAATAAATCCTCTAAATAGTGTAACTAGAAATTATTGAATAGTGATATTATTATATAGGAGGTTGATATCATAAATATTAACATTAATTATTTTTCAGAAATTCACTACTTTTTAATACTTTTGACCTCTATTCTTCTTCATTTAAACTTTTCAGTTTTCATTTCCTGATGTTTTATATTAAATGTATGAACACTTTCTTCATCTGTGGTACAGCAAATTTTCTTGCTCTATTTCAGAGATGGGGCTACATTTAGATTTGGTGCCACTGTTGGTTTACCTCTGGCCATATATGTAAAAAATATCTATTCTGCTTAAAATATAACACTTCATATTACTATTAATATTTCAATTACGAATACATATAATCTGATTTACAGATTACCCTTTTGATATGAGTATATTCATAAAAGTGTAGGTGCTCATTAATCATGAATCTATTTTATAAGATAAATGTGAATTCAATCTTAAGGTAAATTTCAGTGCACTTTTAAATATCATCTGACATATATTTTGAGGTTCATTTTATGTTTAAGAAAATACCATTTCTGTTCACATTTGCCGTCAAATTTACACTCACATCCTTCAGAATCCTTAATTTTTGCTGACTGAGACAAATTATTCAGACTCAAAATATTTTATTTACTACTTTAAATATATTTAAATATTTTAAAAAATATTTCTAAAAATCTTTAAAACTATTATTATGCTCAAATAAGAAATCTCTTCCCATTCTGTATGGCAGTTAAATTGTTTCATTTCCTATAATAATTTGGAAATTTGCCAAATTCTTTTTACCAAATTGAATAATTTGGAGGTTTTTGAAAATACTTATGTCAGAAATTAAAACTAAGATATATGATAATTTAACATTTCAATATATATTTATATTTATATATTGAGTCAAATTTATATTTAAATATGTAAGAGAAATATACATATAGCTCTCTTACTCCCAAGGCAAATTAAAATTTTGTAAATTGTGTGTGCCAGTAACTTTCTGAGAAATCAAATGAATATCTAAATTACTATTAGGAACTCCTATTTTTAATTTTCTTTTATTAAAAAAGTTTAAAGATCTGTTTTCAAAGGACTTTGTCAAGATCTGATTGTACAGGAAATCAAAATTAACCAAAAACTTTTTGATCTGATTGCTTTCATCTGTGAAACTCAATTATGGTTCTATTATTGGAAATCAGGGAAGTTATTCCCTCAATGACAATATGGGTCAAGATCACCTTTATGCTTGTTAGAGATGATGCTCATCCAGAGACCTTTAGCTTAATGACCCAGCTTCTTGTGCATAAGTTACAGTCTGGACTGCTGCAGGAACTTAAGAATCTTCATTAGTCTTTTAGGCCACAGGGAAAACATTAAATTAACAAAAAAGGAAAGAAAAGAACAAAATATCATGTCAATAACCGCAAAGAGGCTGTAGTCTGTTGCATTTCTAGTACCTTAGCTATGAAATACCACGTGGAGTTGTGTTTTGGTAAATTTTGTGTAATTTCTACTGTCATTTAACTTTTCAACATGTCTAAATCTGTTACATAGTATTTCATAGTAATAACTTTTTTGAAGTTAGAAAATTACTCTGTCATACTCATATTCTGAGCTCGAATTGCCTTCACTGCAAGATGGAAGCTGGCTGTAATATGGCTGAGGAGGAATCCCAGGATTGGAAGTCTGAATCTAAGGAGAGAAATGAGGGATGAAGCTGTGAATTTGGATGTTATGGTGATCGGTAAAAAATGACATGGGTGGGGGTCATCCAGGGAGCGTTTTTAGAATCAGAATTCCAGAAGGCTGAAGATGAGACCTTTGAATCACTGAAGCAGAGCAGCAGATGTTGTAGATGAAAATGGAGAGAACAACATTCTGAATGCATAGAATGCATTCAACAGTAAAGTGAAAATGGAGCAGACAGCCCAATCATCAGGCATATTTAAGAGGTGATTGTCATTTCTGCAATTAGAAGATCAGTGGATATTTCAAAGAAAAAACATTTCAGTGATAAACTGTGGATGAAACTGAAAGTTTGGTTATTAATAGCAATAGAAAACATGGTAGACAGACAGTGTCCCAAGTTTTCTCAATGCCCGCTGCCATCCCAGCTGCTCTGGATGCTCCACAGGACTCAGTGATGTCCCCAGGATCCACTAACTAAAAGGACACTCTTAGCTCAATAGGTGCTTCAGGCTCTTACTCAGGCTGTTGTACACATGGTGCCATACTGATTATTCAATAATTTTCATAGCACCCCTACAGGGCAACACAAGGTTAAAGAAGGAATGTGTTTTATTTTGTTTCTTGATCTTGTTTTTAAGAGGAGAAAGATTATGCATGTTTACAGAGTGAAAGGAAGAGCTGGGAAGAGATGTAAATGTTAAAATCAAGGAGAATGGGGATGGGAAAACACAAAGGCTACACAGAAGTGGACAATAGCTTTGAGTGGGAGGAGAGAGCCTGGCATGGATGAAAAGATTTGGAAATGAATATGGACAACTTTGTACATTGGTGGGTAGGAAGGTGATGAATCCTCTGCTGGGGCTTTTATATTTCCTCTGAATTAGGAGGCACTGTCATCGCTGTGCAAGGTACAGCAGTGGGCCAGGAAGTTCAGAGAGAATGGTAAACATCTTCCATAAGGAATGTGAGACAATTGTTCTTTCTACTTCTATTACAGAGTAGAGTTTAAGCTAGGAATAAAATACTAGTGTATATTTCATTTTCCTAGGTTTAAAAAATGTATCTCAAGAGCACTCATAATAACATTATGAAATATAGCCCTGAACCATGTTTCCCATGTTCCCGCATACATATATACCCATAATAAGGTTTTTGTTAAAGATAGAGCTTATAAAAATATGATTACTTTATCTACTATGCACATTAAACTTTTCTTCCTCATCAACATGTAGTAGTCATTCCAGTGAGCTAATGTGTAAATATCTAACTCACATTTTGCTAAGTTGATATCTAAGTCACATTTTTTGGCAATTTCATAATATTCAATAATATGCTTTTGCTAAGTTTATTCTGTAATTTCCATCTTCAGGATCACTTATTTATTTATTTAGTACCACATTACAATGCATAGTAAATAACAGCATCTTCATTTATAAACATATTGGGATTTCACATAAGGATTGCTCAGATTTTTAATTTTATATTCATATTTCCTGGAATTTCAATAAGATAATAGACATTTTCCAAAGGGTTCTAGTAATTTAGACCCTTACTGGCAATCTATGAAAACCCATTTCTCTGCATTTGTTTCAGCACTGAACAATATTACTTTCTAGTTACTTTGGAATAGGGGATAGAAATATAGGGTTAGTACTCTCTTTTTATGTACATAACATTGAAAGTTAATCACATGTAATTCATAGGTCATTAATGTTATATGTTTTTTAAATGCAGTATTTTACATGTAATATTAAAAAATATATTAGCAAATTTTTTGTTTGTGTGTTTTGAGACTGAGTCTCACTCTGTCGCCCAGGCGAGAGTGCAATGGCGCCATCTTGGCTCAGTGCAACCTCTGCCTCCTGGATTCAAGAGATTCTCCTGCCTTAGTCTCCTGAATAGCTGGGATTACAGGCACACACCACATCTGGCTAATTTTTGTATTTTTAGTAGAGATGAGGTTTCACCATGTTGGTCAGGCTGGTCTTAAACTCCTGACCTCCTGATTCGCCCACCTCAGTCTCCCAAAGTGCTGAGATTATAGGCGTGAGCCACTGTGCCTGGTGCACATTGTTAAAAAGAGTTTCCTGACTATAGAGAAAATAAGCCAGTTCAAACAATCCTTCATCCTGCAATTCTTTGGGAAGGCAATCCAGTTTTTCTGTTTAGGAAGCCTTGCATACCCATTATCCTACTGTGTTGGCTTGGGGCTGAAATAAGCGCTTTAAAAATGTGTGAAGACAGAGAGAGAAACATAAAAATATGCATTTAGAGTCATAGATTGAGCACAAACTTAATATGGGCAAATTGTGTGACATAGATGGTAAGAAGACTGGTGTGATCTGAACTATAGCAGTAGTCTTGGAGTAGTTTTTTAATTGACATCTGCACTTAGCAGACAATCCTAGCAGTAACCATGGTGGGTCTCACATTTAAATAAGACTGCAGAGAAGGGAAATCATTTCATATTCATTATAAAGAGACTGGAGAAATTGAGGTGTATCTAATTAAAACTACTGATATAAAGAAAGAGGGGGTCAATTTAGC
>PVKV010029177.1:0-23978 GCA_004027835.1 Alouatta palliata | reverse complement strand
CTCAGCCTCCCAGGTAATTGAAACTACAGGCACATGCCACCACGCCCAGCTAATTTTTTGTATTTTTTGTAGAGACAGGGTTTCACCATGTTGCCCAGCTAGTCTACTCTTTTTAAAGAATCTGATTTCATTTTTCTAAGCACATGGAATGTTTGTAACAAAGTATATTGAATGGAAATGGCTCTCATATATTTTGGAATTTTCCATTAAATAATTTGATTTTTCCTGAGTGTTCGTGAAGTTACTACATTATAATCATTACAAGCATCTGATTATGAAACCAAACTGTCCTTCATACAATAGTTCCTCCATCTGACTTTTATTTCTGTTACTAGCCCTGCCATTTATTTAATGATAAGATATATAAAATATAAGTATACAGTTTACTTGTATACATAAAATAGTTCTGGGAGAGTATGCAAGAAACTGATTACACTGACTGCCTCTGGAAAGAATCAAATGGCCAGGGTTAGTGGTTAGAGGAGGACTTTTTACTGTATGTCATTATCTGTCTTAAGTTTCAAATAATATAAAACAAAGTTTAGTTTATAAAAAAGAAACTAAATTTAAAAAAAGCCACCTGAAATAATATCAATAATAAGTAATCTCTAGCCACAAATAGCTAGAAAATGTAATTTTTACAAAGATACCATTTACCATAAAACAAAACAAATCTTTAAATACAAAAGATTTATATGTGACAGAAAATATAAAGTACTTAGGAATAAATTGATTTAATTTTATATATATATATATATATATATATGTATTTCTTTTTTTTTTTTCCCTCTGTCACCTAGGCTGGGGTGCTATAGTGGATCATAGCTCACTCCAGTATTGACCTCCTGGGCTCAAGTGATCCTCCTGCCTCAGCCTCCCAAGTAGCTGGGATTACAGGTGTGTGCCACCATGTCCAGCTCCTAGGAATAAATCTAATAAAGAGGTCCAAGTAATCTCTAGATAGAAATCAATTCTAGTCAAAATCTTGGAAAGGGTTCTTGTATGACTTTTGTAGTTAATTCCAGTATTTATATGGAAACCAGCAACAGGACAATGGATATCTAAAACCTCATGAAGTACTGAGGCCGGGCATGGTGGCTCATGCCTGTAATCCCAACACTCTGGGGGAGGCCAAGGTGGGCGGATGCACTGAAAGAAGAGTAAAGGGGCTTCACGAGGAAAAAGACTGTGACCTGCTGGGTTTTTTTGAGACAGGGTCTTGCTCTGTTACCCAGGCTGGAGTGTAGTGGCAAGATCATGGCTCACTGAACTCCTGAGGTCAGGGAATTCAAGACCAGCCTGACCAATATGGTTAAACCCTGCCTCCACTAAAAATACAAAAATTAGTTGAGGGTGGTAGCATCGCCTGTAGTCCCAGCTACTCAGGAGGCTGAGACAGGAGAATTGCTTAAACCCAGGAGGCAGAGGTTGCAGTGAGCTTGCACCACTGCACTCCAGCCTGGGTGACAGAGCGAGACTCCGTCTCTAAATAAATAAATAAATAAATAAAATCTCATTTGAGGTACTGAGACAAACAGCCTCACTCATGTACTAGTCCTGTCAGAAATGCTTGTCCTAAATCTATTGAGGAGGAAATTATCAGACAAATCTAAATTGAGGGAGAAATATTCTGCAAAGCAAATGTTTCAGTCATTGAAAATACTAATATCACAAGAAAAAATCATACAACATGGGGGGCTGGGCGTGGTGGCTCATGCCTGTAATCCCAGCACTTTGGGAGGCTGAGGTGGGCAGATGATGAGATCAGAAGATCAAGAACATTCTGGCCAACATGGTGAAACTCCATCTCTACTAAAATAAAAAAAAAAAAAAAATTAGTCAGGCATGGTGGCGCAAGCCTGTAGTCCCACTTACTTGAGAGGCTGAGGAAGGGGAATCGCTTGAACTTGGGTGGCGGAGGTTGCAGTAAGCCGAGATTGCACCACTGCACTCCAGCTTGGCAACAGAGTAAGACTTTGTCTAAAAAAAAAAAAAGGAAGAGGAACTATTCTACACCAAAGGAGAATAGAGAAATGAGAGCTAAATGCACTGTATAAACCCTTGACTGGGTCCTGGATTTAGGAAATACAAACAATTCTAAACATTATGAACTATATGTTAGACAATAATAGTAAGTGTTAAATTCCATGAAGGTGATAAATTTGTGATTATGTAGGAGAATGCTGTTGTTAAGAGATTCATAATGAAATATTTATAAGTGATGTGTTGTGTCTGCAACTCATTCTCAAATCATTTAGCAGAAATATGTATATTCACATATATAACTACATATAATGGATTGAGGATCAATATCTGAATATTTTGAAAACTTCTGCAATGAAAGAAAAAAATGGGCCAAGTGGAGTGGTTCACACCTGTAATCCCAGCACTTTTGGAGGCCAAGGCAGGTGGGCCACCTGAGGTCAGGAGTTTTAGAGCAGCCTATCCAAAAGGGCGAAACCCCATCTCTACTAAAAATAGAAAAATTAGCCAGGGGTGGTGGTGCACACCTGTAATCCCAGTTACTCAGGGATGCTGAGGCAGGAGAGTTGCTTGAACCTGGGAGGCAGAGGTTGCAGTGAGTTGAGATTGCACCACTGTACTCAGCCTGGGCAACGGACTGAGACTCCATCTCAAAAAAAAAAAAAAAAAAATGGGTATGTAAGTCATCCAAAGAAGAAACACAAATGACCAAGAAAATGGAAACAGTAAAAGAGGCATGCAAACCAAAACAATTTGACATCTATTAAAATACCTTTCTATGATTGTACAGAACAACTGGAACCCAAACACCCTGCTGATGGGAGTGGAATGACTTTTAAAGATTATTTGGTCAATCTTAGCCCAGGAAATGCAAGAAATTGTATGAGCCAGTGTATTAGTCTGTCCTCACACTGCTATGAAGACTCAGTAATTTATAAAGAAAAGAGATTTAAGCCAGGTGCGGTGGCTCACGCCTGTAATCCCAGCTCTGGGAGGCTGAGGTGGGTGGATCACCTGAGGTCAGGAGTTCGAGACCAGCCTGACCAATATGGTGAAACCCCATCTTTAAAAAAATTAAAATTAAAAAAAAAAAGAAAAGAGATTTAATTAACTCATAGTTCCGCATGGCTGGGGACTCTTCAGGAAACTTACAATCAAGGCGAAATACACCTTTTCACAGGGCAGCAGGAGAGGGAATGAGTGCCAGCAGGAGAAATGCCAGATGCTTATAAAACCATCAGATCTCATGAAAACTCACTTCTATCACAAGAACAGCATGGGGGAATCCATGATTCAATTACCTTTCACAAGGTCCCTCCCAGGACACATGGGGATTATGGGATTACAGTTCAAGATGAGATTTGGGTGGGGACATAAAGCCAAACCATACCAGCCAGTGTGATGATTAATACTGAGTGTCAACTTGACTGAAGGAAGCAAAGTATTGATCCTGGGTGTGTTTGTGAGGGTGTTGCCAAAGGGGATTAACATTTGAGTCAGTGGGCTGGGAAAGGCAGACCCACCCTTAATCTGGGTGGGTACCATCTAATAAGCTGCCATCGTGGCTAGCCTACCCTCGAACACTGTACTCCAAATTCTTTTTTGGGACTCAAACTGGCTTTCTTTCCTCCTCAGCATGCAGACAGCCTATTGCGGAACCTTGTGATCATGTGAGTTAATACTTAATAAGCTCTCATATATATATATATCTCCCATTAGTTATGTCCCTCTAGAGAACCGTAATACAGCCAGCAATTCCATTCCCAAGTATATGCCCTAGAGAAATTCACATACAGACACCAAGAGTCATATACAAAAAGTTCACAGCACTCTTTATAACGGTAAGCCATTGGAAAAGTGACTTATTTTCATGCTATGGAATCATATACAGAAATGAAAACCAGCTAACTAGGTACAGTATATATGTCAATTTGAATGAAGCTTACAAACTTACAAACAGGGTTGAGTAGAAAAAGGTTGAAGAATTACATTGTATGTAATCAATGACACAATGTTTAAAAGCTTGCAAAAAATACTATGTATTTCTTAAGGATACACAGAAATAGAAAGAAATGCTCAGGAATAATACACACTAAATTTAGGATACTGGGTACATCTTTGGGAAAGAAAGGTGTTGCAATATGGGAGATATACAGGTAGTTTCAACTGTGTTGTGTTTTTTCTTAAACTGCTAATAGATGTCCATGTAGTTACGTTGTTAGTTTACATACACAAAGAACTATTGAGTGCCTACCATGCACTGCTGTAGACATGAGATACCTTGGAGAAGAAACAAAAAAAATTTTCTGCCCCTGGAACTTGCATTCTAGTAAATATTAGATATTATATATCTTTGTGTATATCTTAAATGTTTCATTATAAAAATCTAAATAATTTTTAAGGGAATCATAAATATGGATGGTGAAACCTCAATTTAAAGATGCTAAAGGGCGGGACGCAGTCGCTCATGCCTGTAATCCCAGCACTTTGGGAGGCCGATGTGTGTGGATGGCCTGAGCTCAGGAGTTTGAGATCAGCCTGGGCACATAGCAAAAACCCGTCTCAAGCAAAAATCCAAATAAATAAGTAAAAACCTATCTCAAGCAAAAATCCAAATAAATAAATAAATGCTGGGCATGGTGATGTGTGCCTGTGGTCCCGGCTACTCAGGAGGCTGAGGTGAGATGATTGCTTGAGCCTGGGAGGCAAACAAGTTGCAGTGAGCGATCGCACCACTGCCCTGTAGTCTGGGTGACAGAGTGAGACCCCTTCAAAAAAAAAAAAAAAAGGTAAAGTAAGCAACCAGGCGATGGAAAAGCCCTTTGTGCAAGTAAACTGGGAGATCTTTGAAACTGCTAACTACAAAATATAATTTAAAAGTTCAAGGCATAGGCAGGAGGGAGATGGCAATGTTTTAGAAGAAACTAATTCAACAGTTTAACTTCAAAATACATTTTATTTTTTATTTTATTTTTATTTTTATTTTTTTTTTGAGACGGAGTTTCGCTCTTGTTACCCAGGCTGGAGTGCAATGGCGCGATCTCGGCTCACCGCAACCTCCGCCTCCTGGGTTCAAGCAATTCTCCTGCCTCAGCCTCCCCAGTAGCTGGGACTACAGGCATGTGCCACCATGCCCGGCTAATTTTTGTATTTTTAGTAGAGACGGGGTTTCACCATGTTGACCAGGATGGTCTCGATCTCTTGACCTTGTGATCCACCCACCTCGGCCTCCCAAAATACATTTTAAAACTTTCTTCCTTTCTCTTGGGTTTCAAGATATAACCTTGAAGCAAACTGCGAAAGCCTTTTCCCTTAGCTTTAAAATAGACCCCACATCCCTCGCTTTCTCACTGTATATACTCCCTTCACATTTATCTTACCGTATGCTAGTATTTGTCTGCCTTCTTAGAAGTTCCAAGGGCTAATCTTGAGACAAACCAAGCCTAGAGACCCAGCTGCAGAATTCCGAAGATTACTTCAAGGTGGCTTGTCAACAGCGGGGCCATTCTGGAGATGACACTAGCCCATGCTCCAGGTGGGCTGGGACCCAAGATGGCCACCAGAACAAGACACACAGATGTTGTACTCTGCATAATTCTTGCATGCTTTCCATATCAAATTTTCCTTTTAAGACCTTCTCTTCTCCCCCAAAATCGAAGCGGTTACTTTAGATGGGAATCAGGCCACTTCCCCGTTACTCCTCACTCGGTTTTTTTTGTTTGTTTTGGCTTGAGACAGGGTCTCACTGTGTCACCAGGGTTGGAGTGCAGTTGACAGCTCATTGCAGCCTGGACCTCCCGGGCTAAAGCGATTCTCCCGCCTCAGCCTCTCCAGTAGCTGGGACTACAGGTACGCGCCACCGCATCCAGCTAATTCTTGTTATTTTTCGTAGAGACAGGGTTTTGCCGTGTTGCCCAGGCTGGTCTCAGACTCCTGAGTTCAATCTCTTGTTAACTGCACTCTGCAAGCTGCAGGGAGAAACCCGCGCTCCTTACAAAACTAGACTAAAGCGTATTTACTGATACTAACGAGGCTGGTTTTGTATTTCCCTGGGCAAATTATTTTCTCCGATCATCCGTTTCTTCTAGAGATATGTCCATCTTGCAGGATTGAGAACTGGATAAGCTTCAATATGAAAAGTAATTGGCACAAGCCTTGCAGAAAACGGGCACACTCCATGTCTCTCAATACACCCCACGCCATTTGATTGCACAGCAGGGTAGGTGAGTGAGAATTTAGTGTTAAACTCTCTAAAGCATTTAAGATGTGCGGCGAGTTCTGCCTGTCTGAAGTTTTCAACGGACAGGAAAAGAACACTTTAAGGTGCTGAATTATTAAGAAAGATGTAGTGGGCCCCTTTCCATTTCCCCAGATTTAAAGGACACGGGCAAGCAGGTGGCAAGCAGGCGAACCCCGCCCCTGTCTTGCTTCTAGGGCGGAGCTTGGACCGGCCCCGCCCCTTTCCCGGTGGGGTGGGTTGGGACGAGGGCTGGAAGCGGGTTAGGTCCCGCGAGCGAACGCCCAGCGCCTCGGGCTGAGTGAAGGAGGAGGTTCGGCGGAGAGGCTGCAAGTGGGCGAGGGCGGGGCGTAACGACCTCATTTGCGGCAGCTGGTGGACGCCCGGGCGGAACTGCCCAGCGCTGCTGTCCCGCGGTACCTGCCCGAAGGCGCCTGCGCGCTGAGGACCGCGCCCTGGTATCACCTGTCGGAGCCCCAGGCCCGCGTAGCCGTGCACATGCGCACTGCGAGCCGCCAGCCAGTGGGGTCACGTGTTGCGCGCGAGCCGCCTCGCCGGCGGGCGCTTCCTGTCGCTACCGCGGCGGCCCAGGGCCCGCGGGAGCCCAGGGCGGTGCCGGGTGGGAGAAGGCCGGGGTTTGGCTCGGATTCACCGCGAGGTATGCCGCGTCCCCACCCCTCGGCATGGGGAGCTCTGGGGACCGCGGGGGAGATAGAGGCGGCGTGGGCAGGGTAGGGCGGCGCGCCCCGCGGCGCGGGAATGGGAGTCCGGTGTCGCCTCCCTCTACGGACTCTGCTTCCCACCTCTCCTGAGGCCTGGCTCTGGCATCGGGGCCGCAGCCTTGGAGTGTCTGACCGGTCTCGCTTTCACCTGTGCAGGGGTCACTCCCGGGGCCGTGCCGCTCCCCCAAGTCCCGAAATCTGACACTAGGTGTCCCCCGGAGCGGCCGCCCGCCCGCTCACCCGCATCCAGTCAGCTCCTCCGCCCGCTCCCCGCCGCCCAGACGCCGGCCAGCTGGCCTGGGCTGTGGCGAGATGCGCCGGCTTCCTGCCTCCTCCCCCTATTTCCTGTGCACCTTCCCTTTGCTGCCAGAGTAGGGTGTCTGAAACACCGATACGATCCCGCCACTTCTTTCCCAGCGCCCTCAGAATAATGCCCAAACTCCTTTCGGCTTAGAGGTTTTCCTGTCTGCCGCTTGCTCACATTTCTATCTCGGCTTGTGTATTCAGGCCTCACCGCTTATCCCCCAGTCATGCCAGGCCTCAGGTTTCCTTGTGCAGGCCAAGTTGTTCCCCACCTCAGAGCCATCAGGTGTTCCCTCGGCTTGGAATTCTATTCCCCTTCTTCCCCCAACTTCTTTGCATGACTCAGCCCAGGCGTCACCGCCTTGAAGCGCCTTTTCTCCCAGTGCTGAGGAAGGGGTCACCTAAGGTCACCCGTAGCCCCTGGGGCAACGTGTAGTCCTCCTCCACCGTCCATGTAAATGGTCCTTGAGGGCTGAGACCCTGTTAGATTCATTTCTGCACTCCCAGTGCCCAGCACAGGGTCTGACACAGGAGGTCCTGTGAATGACTGAGATCTTTATGGGAATCAGAATGCTGAGCCAGCTTTCTCCAGACCACAGCTGTGAGATGGAACTTTGATGAAATGTCCTTGGATGATGAGTATGTTCTGCGTCTGTGCTGTCTGGTGGTAGCCCCTCACCACATATGGCTGTTAAACACTTGGAATGTCTGTTGTGGCTGAGGGACTGGATTTTTAGCTTTATTTCATTTTAATTCATTGAAATTTAAAATTAAATAGCCACCTATGGCTTCCATAACAGCACAGTTTTGGAGCCTTTCTGAATTCTACCCAGCCTTCCACCCACCCTGAACCTCGAGTTACTTCCCTGAATGTGCTTTTTAAATTTGAGTCCATTCAGAACACTCCCCAGTAAACCCATTAACAGGTGATCCCCATCCCTCCCATGGCCTGGGCTGCTTCACTGCTTTCATTAAAAGTAACCCATCCTTTGATGTTCAGCATTGCCTTCTTTGGGAGTTTACAATCTGCACCTCACCACAAATAGCACTGTTGGGGGCGGTGCTTATGGGCTACTCCAGCCTGAATCTCTGTTAACTCTTCCGCCACATAGGTATCTAGGCCGCCACGATGCCAGGGCCAAGACCTCGGAAGGGCCCTCAGGCCAGTGGCCAAGGCGTGGCCACTGCCAAGCAGGTATGGAACTTAGTCTTCTAGGCTCCTGGGTCAGTTTGGGGGTGGGGGTCTTTAGACAGCTTAGGCAAACTGGATCACATTTAGTTCCCCATTAGTTCAAAGACTTGGAGCAGTGCCTCCTGGAGGTGGCAGAGTCCTTAGACACCCTCCTTCTGGTCCCTACCACACACAAGTGGGGAGAGAGTTCAGGAATCACCAAAGTTTAGAATGTTCTGATGGGACATCAGTGCTCTCACAGGTTCCTCAGATAGGATCACAACTTCGCTTGTTAGCCAGGGATGCCAGGACATGAGGGCTGTAGTCAGTGGGAAGACTTTACTGCCTAAGGACAGATGGCTGTGGCCCAAGTGGAAGAACAGGAGGGTCTCCTCTCCAGTTTTCTTCCTTTATTTCTTCTGGGCCTAAGTCTCAAGACTTCTTAGTCCATTTTTAATGTCTTTAAAAAGGCAGGTAAGAAAGGAGGTGAGATAAAGGGCATAGACTCAAGTCACAAAGAGCTTGTTTTAAATTTCTGACTCTCTCAGAAGACTGTCTCAGTTTCCTCTGAACATTGGGATAAAAATAGGATGTGGTCCCGGTGCGGTGGCTCACACTTGTAATCCAGCACTTTGGGAGACCGAGGCTGGTGGATCACCTGAGGTCAAGAGTTTGAGACCAGCCTGGCCAATATGGTGAAACTTTGTCTCTACTAAAAATACAAAATTAGCCAGGTGTGGTGGCATGTGCCTGTAGTCCCAGCTACTTAGGAGGCTGAGGCAGGAGAATAGCTTGAACTCAGGAGGCGGAGGTCGCAGTGAGCCAAGATAGTGCCACTGTACTCCAGCCTTGGTGACAGAGCAAGACTCTGTCTAAAAAAAACAAAAAACACAGGACGTACCTCTACCTAGAATAGTCAGATTCATGGAAACCGAATAATGGTGCTTACCGGAAGCTGGAAGGAGGGGAGGAAGAGGAGTTAATGTTTAATGGGTAGAAAGTGTGTTTTACAAAGTGACAAGAGTTCTGTAGATGGATGATGGCAATGGTAGCAGGATAGTATGAATGTCCTTATGCCATTGAACTCACCCTTAACAGTGGTTAAGACGGTAAAATTCATGTTGTATGTGTTTTACCACAGTTTTTAAAAATAGGATCTACTCTTCAGAATTGTGAGAATTAACTGGGATAGTTAAGATTATCACATAGAACACTAAGAACAGGGCATGGCAGCTATTGCTGTTAGTACTAATAATGGTAGTGTGGTCTTACTGGTTTTTTTTGTTGAGTCCCTAGGGAGGTAAGTATCTCAAGGAGTAATATTGAAGGTCTCAGTTTCTTTCTGCACATTGGGCCTCACAGACTGAGGGAGCCACTGACTGGGACATTGAGAGCCCAAGTCTGGCTCTGGAGCTGGGCTCTACCCTGCTTGTTGTGTGGTACCTAAGAGTCTTGCTCTGCTCTCAGCTGGGGCTCTTTGTGGAGTTTGGCCCTGAGGACATGCTGCTGGGCATGGATGAGGCCGAAGATGATGAGGACCTGGAGGCTGAGCTGCTGGCCCTCACAGGGGAAGCACAACCCACAGGCAAGAAGCCAGCACCTAAGGGGCAGGGTGAGTTTGGACATCTCACTGGGCTCAGGGCTGGGACCAGATGGGCATAGGCTGGTGGTAGAGGGGTTCCCTTGCAGCTGGAGGGAGCCAGCCAGATCTCATGGTCCTTCCAATACCCATGTGCCTTCTGCAGCATTCTTGCCAAGAGGCAGCCCCGCCCTGCTTCCCCACCTTGTGTCATAGGCTGGGCAGGCCCCTCCCCATTGTGGACAAATCTGATTCTCAGACTGACTCAGGTCTCCATCCTTAGCCCTAGCCAGGGTACTGGTGTAGGGTAGTGGCCCAGTTAGCCAGACTGAACTGGGTACATAGGAAGTACATAGAAATTGTGTATGATGAGTAAGTGGAATCTCCCACCACAGCCCATATGAGAACAGAGACTTTAGGCCTGGGAGGATCAGGAGGTCTAAATCTTTCTCTCTTTTCACCTGGAACCCTCGAGAGAGAATCCCTCCACTCATCCCCCACCATCCCGTGTGTCCCTGAGCTGAGGATAATGGGAGGACCTGGGAAGGGGCTCACTGCTCCTGCTTTGGGGTGGCACAAGACTAGGTTTGAGTCCTAGCTCTGCCACTTAGTAGGATTGCAATGATAGGAAAATTAATGTTGAAAGTTTCTCAGTTTATTTAATATATGAAAACGGGATATTATCCATCTTGCAGATTTGTTGTGAGGCTCAGACTTTGAAAATCTTTACAGATGTGACAGGTGTGGTTGGAGAAAGTGGATGGCATGTCAGGCTACTGTAGGTGGAGGTGCAGAGAAAGGAGCAGCTTGTTGCTTGGTGGGAGGCCCTGGAAGGTTTCCCTGCTGAGGGTCTTTTGAGCTGGGTCTTAAAGGAAGGGCAGTTTTCCATGTGGGATTCTGCTGTGGGAGGAAGGGGGATTTCTGCCTGGGTGCATCTACCAAGCCCCTCCTTTACTCATCCCAGACCTTATCTGAGTTGTGCTGACCTGCCGTGACCTTCTTCCCCCAGCCCCCCTGCCCATGGCCCACATTGAGAAGCTGGCAGCAGACTGTATGCAGGATGTGGAGGAGGAGGAGGAGGAAGGGCTGGAGGAAGATGCAGAGCTGCTGGTGCGTCTGCCAGGCTGGTATCCCAGGGCCCTGTGGCAAGCTCAGGCCTGGTGGAGGAGAGGGCAGTGGAGAGGAGGGTGGCGGTGCCCCTCTGTTCTCTGACTCTGAATGAGTGCTTGCCCCTTCTGGCTGTACAGTGGGCAGCGTGTCTCTTTGACCTCTGGTCTAAGCTCTGCAGTTGGGGATTCTCAGATTTGGAATCATTACTGTTTGCAAGGCTATCCTCAGTCAGATTAAAGAAATGTTTTGGTGAAGGGGACTCAGGCACAGTGACTAATGTTGGGGAATATTGCTGGGAAAGAGGGTCCTTTGCTCTCAGGTGATGTTGTGGGTATGGTCTTGAGGCCCCCAAGCTCCTGGGCTTTGTTTTGTCTCCCTAGACGGAGCTACAGGAGGTCTTAGGTGTGGACGAAGATACTGAGCCGCTGGATGGTGATGAGGCAGCTGACCCAGGCAGCTCTGAGAAGAAGGGCCTGGAAGACACTGAACCTCCAGTGCAGACAGCCATCCTGACAGCCTCAGCCCCAGCAGCTCAGGTGGGTTCTGGAGGAGGGGCCCTGTGCCTGTGATGCTTCTGTGTGCCCAGACATAACATGTGTGTGGCCTGGTCTGCACAGCAAGGCTGCAGTCACCCTTCCCAGGACCCTCCTCCAACAGCCGCCCCAAGCAGAAACAGCACAAGAAACTCCTCCGTGGCTGCCAGCCTCAAAGGCCTCTCTGTTCTCCCAGACCACCCCTGGAAGCCATTTCCTGGCTTCTACCAATTGGGCCTCTGTATTTGCCTCTGCCATGGCCTCTGGCCTCTCCAGTGAGCTTTTGCTTCCTTCCTTGAGACTTTTAGGCTCTTCTTTCTCCTGGAGTCCCAGAGCTCCATCTTCTGGGGCATCTTCTGGGGCAGCTTCCATGCAGGGAGAATGGTAGGCGTAGCAGGCCTTGGAGTAGCCAGGCCCTTAGCTGAATTGTTCATAGGCCGGAGCATCTCAGGGGCTACACACTTTGCTGGAGGAACGGATTCGCAACTACCGGGAGGCTGCAGCCAGTGCCAAGGAGGCAGGCGAAGCGGCCAAAGCCAGACGCTGTGACCGTGGCCTGAAAGTGAGTCAGGCCAGGCTGGGAGCAGGGCAGGGGAGGGGGCTGCATGGAAGGCGGCTGGTGGAGATTGCGCCAGTGGAGGGGAAGTTACCCCACTAGACTTTGGGGCTTAGGGGGGCCACCCCTGGCCTGTCTTGGAGCAGGGACTTGGCTGAGATGGCTGGCTGGGTTTCTGGACCAGTTCTCTCCCTCAGACCTTGGAGTCACAGCTAGCCGCTGTGAGGAGAGGCAAAAAGATCAATGAGGATGAGATCCCACCTCCAGTGGCCTTAGGAAAGAGGCCCCCAGTCCCTGAGGAACCAGCCAACAGGAGCCCCGAGGCAGACCCTCCAGCTCCCCCTGTCTTGGAGTCAGGTATTGCAGATGCCCAAATCCTGCCCTAGTTCCCCGGGTTTTAGCTCACAGCCTGTCTTCCCAGCCTGCCAACATGTTTATTACCATTGGTGACATCCTCCCCAGGATGTCGTCAGGTCAGCGAGGTCTGTGGGCATGTTCTTCTGTGATCCTCATGTGCTCTCTGGGAACTGTTTGTTTCCCTATAGACAACCCCTCCCAACCTGAGACCAGCCTCCCTGGCATTTCTGCCCAGCCCAATTCAGACCCAGACCCGCAGGCCCTGCTGTCATCCCGACAGAGAGAGTACAAAGTGGCTGCCCTCAGTGCCAAGCGGGCTGGAGATCTAAACCGTGCCCGAGAGCTCATGAGGATTGGGAAGGTATGGCATCTGGCTCAGGGCTTGTGTCCCACCCCTCATTTTGTAGATGGGGGGGACATTGAGGCTCAGAAAGGGAGCTAGACTGGGCTTGAGTGAGATTGGCTTGAGGGGCGGTTGTTTCAGCCCAGGCTCTTGGGGTCCTCTGGCTTTCACCCACACTTGTTTTTCTGACTTCTACAGAAATTTGGTGCTGTCCTGGAGGCCCTGGAGAAGGGGCAGCCCGTGGATCTGAGTGCCATGCCCCCGGCACCTGAGGGTCAGTATGGGGATAGTGCAGGGATCTGCTCAGGCTTGGGCGGGGTTGGGAAGAAGTAGCAGGCCTGGGGCCGGCCAGGTCCTCCCACCTATACCTCCGCTCTGGGTCCCCCAGATCTGAATCCCTGGCAGGCTTCTCAGGCCCCCACAGCACCCTCAGTCATTCCCCCAGCCGTGGAGCGAGTGCAGCCAGTGACGGCCCCTGACGTCCCTGCAACCCCAGGTAGGGTAGGATGGTGGGACTGTGGCATGGGAACCTGTGGGCATTGCAGGGGCAGGCTGAGCTGATACCCATTCCTTTCTTCTCCCCTTCAAGTGGCCCCTACAGAGTCACAGACAGTGCTGGATGCCCTACAGCAGAGATTCAACAAGTACCGCGAAGCAGGCATCCAGGCCCGGAATGGTGGCGATGAGCGCAAGGCGCGAATGCACGAGCGCATTGCCAAGGTGGGCCTGCAGCTGTGTGGCCCCAGCCCGTGTGGCCTCTTCCCTGGCTGGGTGCTCTGTCTACCTGGTCTTCCGGCTAGCCCTGTTCTTTTCTGAACCTTCATCTGTCTGTCTCTCTGGGGCTCTTGCTGCCTCAGGGCTCTTTTCTTCTCCCAGGGCTGCTGTCTTTCCGCCAGTCTCCCTCTCCTTGCCCTACTGTGTGTCATGGAGGGGGGTGGGGGTCGCAGGGGTGGGGGTGCCGTGCGGGTTGCTGCTAACCACAGGCCCCTCCCTTCCTTCCCTTGTAGCAATATCAAGATGCTATTCGAGCACACCGAGCAGGACGGAAAGTCAACTTTGCTGAGTTGCCTGTTCCTCCAGGTGAGTGGGGCATGGCCTAGGGGCTCTGTTAAGGAGGTGGTCCCTGGGCAAGAAGGGAATGAGGGACGTCTAGTGGGGATGACTTCTCATGCGTGTGCCTCCTTGCCGTGGAGCCACCCATCCCAGCCATGCCCCAGCTGGGCCAGGGTAGCTTTGTGCTTCTCTGAGGCTGCTCCCCTGCCCCCCCATGCTCTGTCTTTCTCTCCCACAGGATTTCCCCCCATCCCTGGCCTGGAGCCCACTATGGGTGTTGAGGAGGACACAGTGGCAGCAACACTGGCAGCTGCAGAGAAACTGGCCTCCGCAGAGGATACAGCCCCGGCTGATGAAGATGAAGACGAGGTTTGGCTGAGGGCTCGACTCCAGGGCTGGTAGGGAGAACAGCAGGTGAGGGCTAAACCCAGACCCTGTTGTCCATACTAATAAGCCCAGTAAGGTACATATGTTTACTCCCATTGTATAGAGAAAAAAACCCACCTGAGGACACCTAGCTAGGAAATAGCAGAGCTAAGATTCAAACCAAGGTCTTTCTGAATCCACAGCTCTGGCTCTATCCCCATTACCCTACAGTCTCTCTCCTGTTTGGGGAGGCTAGCTGTGAGAGCTTCTGAGGCTGCTTCTAGCTCTCAGATCTTTTAGGACCCAGGAAGAGAAGCCACCCATCTCAGGTCACACAGTGATTTAGTGCAGTGTTAGAAAGACAGCCCAAGTCTGGGAGCTGCCATGGCCATGCTAGGGAGCAGATCCCCTCCTAACAGCCTCCTGGGCACCTGCAGGGCAAGCCCCCAGCACAGGCCCCAGTGGCCAAGAGACCTGCACGGCCTGCGCTCCCTTCATCCCAGCCCCTGCCTGAGCCCAAGGCCTCAAGTTCTAAGGAGTCACCGAGTCCATCTGGTGAGTTGGGGACAAGCAAGGTGAAGAACTGAGGGCCTAGTGAGGGCAGGTGTGGCCCTAACCAGTGGCCTCCTCCCTTCAGTGCGGGAGCAGCTGGCACTGCTGGAGGCACGGAAACTGCAGTACCAGCGGGCAGCCCTGCAGGCCAAGCGAAGCCAGGACCTGGAGCAGGCCAAAGCCCATCTGCGAGTGGCCAAATGTCTTGAGGCTCAGATCATCCAGGCCCGAGCTGGCAGACCTGTTGATCTATCCAAGGTGAGTCCCACCTGGTTAACCACCAGGACTTCTCAAGTGGAGAACATGGGTGGCAGGCTTGACAGACTGAACGAAGGCAGCTTCTGGGATGAGGTGGGGTTTGGACAGGACATAATGACAGCTGGGAAAGAGCCTTTTGCTTATGCCCCTCTACCTCACAGCCAGGGGAAGGGAAAGTGGGCTGCCAGTGGTCAGAGATGACAAGGCAGAGTTAGGCTATGGGAGGCAGAGTGTTATCTTAGGATAGAGTGGGAGGCGATGAGTTGTCATCACTGGAGTTTAGGAGAAGCTGAGGAATTGAGGAATTGTTTAGTTTGGGTTCGTGCCTTTGTTGGACTCGGTAGAGGAGTAATCTGACTCTTGGGGCCCGAGGGGCCTTGTGACCTGGGTAGGTGCCTTCACCCTTGACGGATGAGGAGGGTGACTTCATCCTCATCCACCACGAGGACCTGCGACTCTCCCAGAAGGCCGAGGAGGTGTATGCCCAGCTGCAAAAAATGCTTCTGGAGCAACAAGAGGTCAGCAGGCCCCTCTTCTGTTCCTCCCCTCTGTGCCCATAGCCTCCCTGTAGAGGAAGGCCTAGAGCTCAGACCACACGGCCCTGGACTCAGATTCTTAGCTCTTCCACTTACTGTGTGACTTGCACAAGGCACTTTCCTGTCTGAACTGCATTTTTCTCATCTATGAGTTGGGATGGTAATACCCCTTTTTTGGGGTGGTTACAGAGTTCAAACGACAAGAGTTGAGGGAAAGAAGGCTGTGATGTGTGTGTATGTTTGTTTATGTATCTGTCATCTGAACTGCTGCCTGTTCTGGAAAGTCTGCCTTCTGAGGGGATGTTTGAATTAGGTTTTGATGGAAAGAGTTGCTAATTTGGGGAATGGCTCTCCTCAGAAGAGGAAATAGCAAGTGTAGGCAGAGAAGTGTGGTGGGACTTGGGAGTAGTGCTCTTGGGGGATGTGTTGTGGCAGGAGAGAAGTGAAGCTACAAAGGAAGGTAAGCTTTGAGAAGTCAATCCTTGAATGTCAACCAAGATAGATCCTGCTCTGGGCTCAGGAGTCACTCTGGGTCCCTGTTTTCAGAAGTGCCTGCTGTTCTCCAAGCAGTTCATGCACCAGGGCAACGTGGCTGAGACTACCCGGTAAGTGCAAGGGCTGGGGCTTGGCTCATGGGGTAGGGAGCAGAAAATGTACCATCATGCTGGTGTACCCATCCCCATTAGATTTGAGAAGCTTGCTCAGGACTGCAAGAAACAGCTGGAGATACTGCAGCTGGCCCAGGCTCAGGGCCTCGACCCTCCCAGCCACCACTTTGAGTTGAAGACATTCCAGACTGTGAGGTACCAAGGCCTAGGGAAACAGGGGCTCCAGGCAGGGAGGGGCAGGAAGCTGGGAGTCCAGGCCAGAGACTTACACTCCTTTAGTGAGGCTTCCTAAGCCTGGCCCTGCCTCTTGTGGGCACTGGGGCTGCTGAGGAGTAGGGCAAGGTGCGTGCCAGTGAAGAGTGCACAGCTGTCTGGGTGCTGTGGAAAGAGCTCTGGACCAGAAGTCAGAGACCAAGGTCTACATACCAGCTCTGGCTTCCCTCCCTGGGCCCATGCCCCTCCTGTCACACCACCCAGCTGGGCAGACAGGCCCTGGAAGAAGGGACCTTGTTCCACCACTGTCCTTCACTTTGAGCATTTTCTCCTTTTCTCTTGGCTCTAGGATTTTCTCAGAACTCAACAGCACAGAAATGCATCTGATCATTGTCCGGGGAATGAACCTACCAGCCCCTCCAGGTAACCCAAGGGCCGCCCTACTCCAGGAGACTCTTGCCCGGACACTCCACCCCAAGTACTAGGATCCTGGCCACTCCCTCTGATGCTACTCCCTTTTCTCCTTCCCAGGGGTGACTCCTGATGACCTGGATGCTTTTGTGCGGTTTGAGTTTCACTACCCTAACTCGGTGAGGTTCAGGTAGAAGTAGATGCTCTGAAACCCACCTTGCGTTCTAGGACCCTGTGCTTTCTTCCCATCCCTGGGAGGCCTGGCTGCAGTGCCTGCCCTGTGTGCCTCTGTGTTTATACACTGTCCTGACTTCTCTCTCCTCACTGCTTAGGAGCAGGCTCAAAAAAGCAAAACAGCTGTGGTGAAGAACACAAACTCTCCAGGTGAGGGCCACACATGGATCTCTTCCTCCTCCCTCTCAAAGTATGTGGGCAGCACTGGTGTTTCCAGAGCGGGTTCCCTTCTATGCTCTTACTCTATCCACCCCACTTGGGAGATAAAGGTGCTATTAACATGCCTCTTGTGTTGTTGGAGAAACATGCAGAGAGGTATAGGGACTTGCCTGGGGCCTCATGGCAAGGAGGTGTGGTAGAAATGGGATATGAACCCAGGAATTCTGTATCCCAGTTCCAAGTCTTTCCTACTTTGTTATAATCTATGGCTAAAAAGAGTAAAAAAAAAAAAAAACTCACTTCCAAGGCCAGGACCTCAATGATCTACCACCCTTTGGAGGTAGTCACCCCAAACTGCAGGGCCTGTTTTTCTAGTTCCTCACGAAATCCCAAGAGCCAAGCCCCTCCTTGCTTTCTCCCACTTTTCCAGAGTTTGATCAACTCTTCAAACTAAACATCAACCGAAACCACCGGGGCTTCAAGAGGGTGATCCAGAGCAAAGGCATCAAGTTTGAGATCTTCCACAAGGGGTGAGGCTCCCATGGGTCACACTGCCACACAGGCCGGGAGGAGGGAAGAACATTTGTGACTGCTGCCCCTGTATAAGCTCAGCCAGCACGTCCCTGCCTTCCCTGCCCAGTCCAATCCACTGCTGTCTCTTGGCTCCCCAGGTCCTTCTTCAGAAGCGACAAGCTAGTTGGCACAGCACACCTGAAACTGGAGCGGCTAGAGAATGAGTGTGAGATCAGAGAAATTGTGGAGGTAGGGCCTGGGGTGTGGGCAAGCCAGAGGGCTTGGTACGAGAAGAGCCAGTATGCACTGAACACCACACGTTGTTGTAGGTTTTTGTGGTCATTACTTAATTTGAAATTCTCCACAAGTTTGCTTAGAGTAGGTGGAATCCTCATTTCACAGATGGAGAGGTTCAGAAGGTCTGAGAAATTTCATAGAGGGACCCAGCAGAAGGCAGGCTACTTAAGTTTCCATGAACTCAAGGATTCCACAGGCAAGGACTATACAAGCTTGCCGCTGACAAATGAGGAAACTCAGGTCTGAGAGGAAGGGGGTTCTGTAAGCTCAAAGGTGTATCCTTGGCAGAGCCACGACCAGCCCTTTACTGATGGGCTTTTCCCACTGCAGCACACCTGCCCCCACTGCCTGGATGACTTGTTCTTATGTGGGCCCTGGTCTCTATTAGAGCCTCTGAGAGTGGTTGGACTTCTTGGACCTATTGTACTGCTTTGCACCCTACCTGCTCCATCTTCTGCCCAGAAGAAGGAGTAGTGTGTTGAATGGGAAGGAACCCTGGGCTTGGGGTTCTAGTGCTGACTCTGCCAGCGTCATCTACTTCTCTTTCAGCCATCTGTGAAGTGAGGGTTTGGGATCAGTGGAAGACTGCTTTCTTCAAGCCAATGTTTCTTCCAGAAGTTGCTGTGAGGATTGGGGAGAAAATGAAGTGAACGGAGCTCTAGGATGCTTGTCTAGATTTATTTCTTACTTTTTAAAATAAGACTCACCTAAAACCACCACCTCCTCCTCCTCCAAACACTGGGAGGGTAGGGGTTGTCATGAATGGACACTCTTGCATTCACACCACAGGACATCTTAGCTCCTCTCACAACTTTCCTGGGAATGTAGGGACCTGCCTCTCCCCATTCTGTGTCCCCTTAGTTACCATCTCCCTCTCTGTGGTCCTCACAGGTCCTGGATGGAAGGAAGCCCACCGGGGGAAAGCTGGAGGTGAAGGTGAGGCTGCGGGAGCCTCTGAGTGGCCAGGACATGCAGACGGTCACTGAGAACTGGCTGGTCCTGGATCCCAGGGGCTTGTGAGGTGGGCAGCTCTCTGGGCCTCCAGAACCTTTGCCCCCTTTTACTCGTATCTTCAACTCGTATCTGAAAAGAAAACCTAGGAGTTTCTCATCTATGAGGAAGACCAAGAGGCCAAACTGTTAGGGCTTAATGGGCTGAGTTTCTGATGTACCTCAGTAGAACTGGGAAGAGAAGGTAACCTTCCAAGGTTTAACTGTCTTCAGGAAACCTTTCCTAAAATCTTCGTGTTTTCACTACAGTTTAGACTGACTTCCTGTGCTTTGCACCCCCTGTATAGCTGATGGTGAGCACCAGGAGAGGAGTCAGGCCGCGACTGTGCAGGAGTTGACTTTCCCAGCTTTGCTGGCTGCAGAAGCTTTTGTACATAAGAGAGATGCTGCTACCCAAGCACCAAAGACCTGTTAAGCATGTGCACTACTGACCACGACCCTGGTCTTTCCTGTTATTGGCCCCTCTGGGGCCTCTACAGAAAGAGGCTGGGTTTCCAGGCACCTATCTATCTCCCCACTGTCTCCCCCTGCCCCCAGTCTGGATGAGGGCAAGGACACCTTTGTTGCTGTATGCCATGTAGTCCTGCAGCCCCTTAATTCCTGCGTGGCAACTGTGTGCAGCTTCCACCTGCCTCCAGTTGCGCCATTTCTAGATGTGCCTTTAAAAGATATAACTGGGATGGGAGAATTTGAGGGTGATTGGGAACCTCCCCTGCTGAGGGTGGGGTCAGGGTTCCATGACTCCTGTGGGCCAGTGCTAGCCTGTCCCAGACAACTCTGTTACCCTAGCTCTGCCTGTGCCTTTGTCCCTGACAGCTGCTGCACTAGCCTTCCTGCTTCCTTAAGGACTTAGTGGAGGAGGAATGTTGTTTTTGGTACTACTTGGTGGGAAGTAAAGGGAAGGCTGGATCTTGGGTTTGGTCCACCCAAGAAAAAAGACTTAACTGGAAGGAAAAAATATATATATAATTTTATGTAGCCATTTTTATTTCTTTAGGAAACTAAATCTAATTGATTGTAGGGATTTTATACTCCACTACACAGAGTATCCATCAAAGTCCTGCTCCCTGTCACTTTTTAAAAGCTATAGGGTAGCAGTAATGGGACAAACTGCTGCTACCTTCCTCTTGAGAGAGGGCAGGGAAAGCCTTTCCTCTTCAGCTCGTTACCTGGGGGACTTAGTTTTTTCTAAGAAATTCTCCTTTGGCTTTGTTTTTCTGAATGGATGGAGACTATGAAGGGGTTTGTAGTTGTAATAGATTTAATATTCAAAACTGAAATTCTCCACATTTCTTAGAAATACCCCATCTTCCCCAGCACCCTTTTTGAAGCATTAATTCAAGATCAACAAAGCATTCCTCAAGATCACTTTTAAAAAAGGTTAAAGTGAAGCAAATACATTCAGCTTACTGATCACTATAATATTGCATAAGCATAGCTCAAGAATTGAGCCTTGGTGTGTGTGTCCTTTTGGGGCATAACAGGGCTGGACCATGCTTCCCTGCCTTTAAAAGCAAAGATTTTAGTGGGTCACAGAGTGGGAACTACACACAAGTGACTTTTTTTCCCCAGGATCCCTCTGGCCAATCTTATCAGAAGTGAGCTACCAAAACTTCCACAGATAATGAGATTTAACATTTAATTGCAGTCACCTGTATGAGAGACCACAGATCATTTCAATCTAGAATGAAAAGGGGGGCAGTCAGCCTTTGTTAGATGGCCCATAGCGAAAAGAAAGGTGGCTGGAAGGGTTGACCCAACCTACTCCCCTTAGGGTGTGCATCCAACCAGTGCTTCCTAAGAGGGTTAGGGACCACTGTGGTTATCCTCCAAACTTCCAGACAGCCCTAAGAGTTTCTAAATTCAAGCCTCTGCTGGAAATGGCCTATTTCAATAGATAGGAAGGTTTCTACGGCTCCAAAGATTGCTCCTTTGCAACCCATTCAATTTCAGTCTGCTTCTTTGCAAAACAGAACCTCCAGGCAAAGGAGGCAAAACAAAGCCTCCCACTAGCCTTGGAGACTAAGGTTCTTAAAAGGCCTTTATTGTAGCCAAAGGCATGCATGGGTCACTGGTAGTGGGAGGAGTCTGTTCCAGCCTCACCTTGTCCTGAGATTTATCCACATATAGTAACCAGGCCTGACGTGGTGGCTCATGCCTATAATCCCAACACTTTGGGAGGCTGAGGCAGGTGGATCACCTGAGGTCAGGAATTCAAGACCAGCCTGGCCAACATGGTGAAACCCCATCTCCGCTAAAAATAAAAAAAAATAGCTGGGCATGGTAGTGGGCACCTGTAATCCCAGTACTAGGGAGGCTGAGACAAGAACCGCTTGAGCCCACGAAACAGGTTGCAGTGAGCTGAGACTACACCACTACACTCCAGCCTGGACGACAGAGCAAGACTCATCTCAAACAAAAAAGCACAAATACAGTAACCAAACATTGTAGGTTAGTAACTCACCTGGAGTTGGGAGCCAGCTACAACCCCAATCATTTTAAAAATTTCAATTCTTTGATCTCATGCAGTGCACACTTTCTTCTGAATTAGCGAACTGAATAAACTGAAAATTTCTTAGAATCAAGGGGAAATTCCTGTGACTTGAACATTTTTTCTTTCTCATAGCACCATTCTAAGACCTGCATTATTGCTTCCGAATTTTGAAAGCTTGTTTTCCAAATATTTGTGGGCAGCTCCTAAAAGGCTTTGCTCCTTAAGTAAGGGCAGTTGCTTTCAGGATGAAACCATGTGACTTATGACTGGCAGATCCTGGGAGCTTGCACCTGATTCAGCTCCATAAATGGATTCATTTCTTCTCTGCCTCAGCTCCCCATGCTCTAAAATGGCATCATTTCTCCCCTACTCCTTAGCTCTTCTGACTACATACGATCCCCAAATTCCCATTGCCATTATTATTATTTTAGCATTATAAAAGTTAATTATAACAAACCAGCCGGGCACGGTGACTCGCGCCTGTAATCCCAGCATTCTGGGAGGCCAAAGTGGGTGGATCACCTGAGAACAGGATTTCAAGACTAGACTGACCAATATGGTGAATCCCCATCTCTACTAAAAATACAAAATCAGCCAGGCATGGTGGCACATGCCTGTAATCCCAGATACTGTGGAGGCTGAAGCCAGAGAATTCCTTGAACCTGGAAGGTGGAGATATGCAGTGAGCTGAGATCACACCACTGCATTCCATCCTGGGCAACAAGAACAAAACTCCATCTCAAAAAAAGAAAAGAAACATCATTACAGACTTGCTAATCCCAGAAACAATGTTCAGCAGGTTGATTGTTGTTTGAAATGTGTTAAATGCTAAATTATTTCCCAGGTTACCAGTTATCTAGAAGTAAATTTAACTGAAAATCTTGGGCTCACCAGTGTTCAAGAACGCTGGGAGAAGACAAGACATGGGAACTTACAGAGGCAAAATTTCAAATCTGTAGCCCAAGAGTCCAGCAGTTCCTCAGAAGACACTGATAAAAAGGCTAGGAACAGTGGCTCATGCCTGTAATCCCAGCACTTTGGGAGGTTGAGACGGGCAGATCACCTGAGGTCGAGAGTTCATGACCAGCCTGACCAACATTGAGAAACCCCGTCTCTACTAAAACCCCATCTCTACTAAAAATACAAAAAAATTAGCCAGGCGTGGTGGCACATGCCTGTAATCCCAGCTACTCGGAAGGCTGAGGCAAGAGAATCGCTTGAACCCAGGAGGCAAAGGTTGTGAGCTAAGACTGTGCCATTGCACTCCAGCCTGGACAACAAGAGCAAAACTCCATCTCCAAAAAAAAAAAAGAGAATAAGATGTTGATAAACATACATTGCCTAGCATTTGGTAAGCATTAATAATTTAAAAAATTTTAATAAATTACCAGAATGGCAATTCTATTCCTCTTCAGTATAGAAGAATTGCTGTATCTCAGTCCTTATGTTTAAAATCCAAAAATTTTTCCTGTTTGAAAATGTGCTGGTTCAGCCTCTTGTTTTATATAATTCTTAAAATATACACTGTATAAAAGCAAACATAAACAAGGAAGACAATTAACTAGCATTGGCTGTCTTATGCCCAATTTCACAAATGATTTTATGAAACACAGAGGACATCTGATGCAGCAGAGAAAGGATTTGAGGGCTAGAGTTTGTGCTTAGTGGGAGAATTCAAAAGCTTGCACTGATCCAGAAGAAATAAGTACAATGGCAAGCAGGAAGAAAGATAAACCACAGGAAAACAGGACCAGTCCCTGTAGAAGTTCCAAACTTCTGAGGTATGTTCAGACAAAGCCTGCTATTAGACCAAAAATAACCTGCCCCTGTTAACAAGAGCTTCCTGTTCTTGTCAGGTTTGGAGGTAGCAGTCCCAGGGCTTGGTCCTGACAAGCTGCTGCTCTGTGGGCTAAGCTTTCCCTTACCTCTGGGTACCTCTGAACCTATGGGAAAGGTCACAATAAGAGTTCTGTGCAGCCACCATCGGTAAAATCTTTGGAGAGGCAGATGTGAAGTATAAGCTCCCACCTCAGAGCAGGATGAACCTACCCAGACATTTCCCAGGCCAGGCTTTTAGGCCTCTGGAAAACAGCTGCTGCGGCAAACAGCTCCACAGCCTGCAGTCGCCTCCTGCTAAACCCACCTCTAGCCACTAGGGAGCAGCCTGTCACTGTCCCAGAGGCCTGTGCTAGTTTCCAGGGAATTCTTGGAGTTGTACTAATACTGCAGAAAAACTCACTAGTGGCCGGGCACAGTGGCTCACGCCTGTAATCCCAGCACTTTGGGAGGCCGAGGCGGGTGGATCACAAGGTCAAGAGATCGAGACCATCCTCGTCAACATGGTGAAACCCCGTCTCTACTAAAAATACAAAAATTAGCT
>PVKV010029176.1:0-23982 GCA_004027835.1 Alouatta palliata | reverse complement strand
GAGGGCTGCGGTCAGACTCCTGCGGGCTCAGAGGTGATGTGGGGAGGGCTGCGGTCAGACTCCTGCGGGCTCAGAGGTGGTGTGGGGAGGGCTGCGGTCAGACTCCCACGGGCTCAGAGGTGGTGTGGGGAGGGCTGCGGTCAGACTCCTGCGGGCTCAGAGGTGACGTGGGGAGGGCTGCGGTCAGACTCCTGCAGGCTCAGGATTGCATTATCCTTTGCCAGCTCCGGCTCACTCCATGGAGCCCCGTGCAGTTAACTCCGGGGCTACCCTGGCCACTGGTCTCTAATGCTTCGTAGAATCACCAGTCGATCTCTTCAGAGTCCTGAGGCTCAGGCCCCAGGTCTAGGGATTCTTGTTCAATCATTCCAGGCAGGGGCTTTGAAAAGTTTTGAAAATCTCCACAACCAGTCTAATGGGTGATCAGTTGGGAATGACTCCCCTAACACGATAGTGAGACATCTCAGTGTATTTATAAACTAGCAACCTTTGGTTTAGAACAGCATTTACAGAAGCAATGGATTCTGCATTTACAGAAGCATTGCAAAGATATTGCAGAGGATTCCTGAACGCACCTCACTGGCTTCCCCCTTTGTGACAGCTTGCATTTCCCTAGCGCGTTCCTCACCACTAAGGAACAAACATTGGTTGGTGCTGTCAGCTAAGCTCCATGGTTTATGTGGATTGCACAAGTTTTTCCCTAAAGGCCTTTTTCTGTCCCAGGATCCTCTCGAGGGTCCCACATTGCATTTGGTTGTCACATCTTGGTGGCTTCCTCTGGTCTATGACAGTTTATCGGATTTTCCTTGTTTTGGATCACCTTGACAGCCTTCATGAGGATTGGCCAGGTATTTTGTAGAATGCCTCTCAGTTTGGGCTATCCGATATTTTTCTTATGATTAGACTGGGGTTGTGGGTTTTGTGGGGGGAGTCCACAGATGTGACGTGCCATTTTTATCGTATGAGATCAAGGGTGCGTGCCTATCAACAGGATTGGTTGCCACCGATGACCTTGAGCTTCTGGCTGAGATGTGGTTATTAGGTTTCCCTCTGCAAGGCTCTCTTCTCCCCCACTCCTTTCACTGACCTGCCCTTGGGAAGGAAGTCACCCAGCACAGCCCACACCCAAGGGCAGGGAAAGTCACACTCCATATCTTGGAGAGGCCGGTAACTACATAAATTATTTGGAATTCTTCTTTAAGGGTGAATTGTCTCTTCTTCCTGTTATCTGGTCAATCGTTTATTTATACTGATATTGGCTCATAGGTATTTATTGTATTCTCTGGGTTATAATCCAATACTAGTTACTTTCTTGTTCACTGTTTCAGCTTTGACCATCAGGAGATTTTCCAGGATATGTGGTTCCCCCTCCCCTTTTTTCTTGAGACAGAGTCTTACTGTTGTGGCCTAGGTTGGAGTATAATGGTGAGATCATAGCTCACTGCAGCCTCCTTGAATTCCCAGGCTCCAGTGGTCCTCCCACCTCAGCCTCCCTCGTGTCTGGGACTACAGCATGTGCTACCATGCTCACCTAATTAAAAAAAATTTTTTTTGTAGAGAAGAGGTCTCACTATGTAGCCCAGGCTTATCTTGAATTCCTGAGCTCAGGTACTCCTACTTCAGCCTTCCAAAGTGCTGTGATTCCGAGGGGTGCGAGTCCTGTGCCTGGCCCCATTGTCCCTCTGATGCGCTCCATCCATTGTTCTGTGAGCACTCCCTTGCTTAAGGAGATTGCTGCACACCTGCAAGATTCTGTTTTAGGCATTGTTTTTGCATTTTCATTGCTTAATAATAACCCTCCCTCTGGTGACTGCAAGTCCTCTCTTCCTCTTACCCACAGTTTTCATTCTCGTCCTAGGAGTGGGCTCATGGGTGGGGGAGCAGATGGAGTCCGGGATGGAGGGTCGTCTAACTGGTTTGTACCCAAGCTCTGCTCCTCACCAGCTGTGTGATCTGGAGCTAGTTCCTTGACCTCCATCAACCTTCAATTTCTGATCAATGAAAAGGCAGCAGTACTACGTGTCTCAAAGAAGAGCTGGAAGCATAGGAGGGAGGTGGGCACAGTGGTACCTGGGAGGTGCTTAGTGAAAGTGGCTTTAGTGTTTCTGTCCCTGGCCAAAAAGTCACAAAGCAACTGGGTGACTTTTTTGACCTCTTTGGAACCTCAGTTTCCTTATCTGTAAAATCAGAGGACTAGACCAGGTGGTCTCAGAGGACGCCGGCTTCTGGATGTTCCCTAAGGTCCAGGTGCGGCTGGCTGGTGGGGATGGGTGAAGAGGAGCGAGCTAGAGGGGTGCCCACAGGCCTTGGCCCTGGTATAGTCAGCTTTGTGAATCTGCCAACCAGAGAAGATGGCTTTTTACCTTAGAAGACAGGATATTACCCTGAAAATGTCACCTGTGTATCTGTGCTGAGAGCATTCCCTTGTGTGTTTCAGCTCTTAGCACACTCTGGCTGGCTGGGCACAGGCTGGTGAGCACAATCCACTCAGATCTGATGGAATGTTCCATGCAACTGTTTTCACTGGTACAGAAATCTGCATGCCTGTTTTGTGTGTTCTTAGATATCTGGTCTCCCATCTTGGTGTGTCCCTCTCTACCCAGCAATGGCGTTTCTCAGCTTCTGGTGACAAATGGGATTTTGGTTGGGGCGTGAGGTTGGGTTTCTGGTGTGAATTTCTGGTTGGTTACAGGTGCTGAAACTGGGGCCAGAGCCTGGCTGTAGGTGGGGTGTGGCTGCTCGTTCTGTTTCCTGTGGGAGCTCGCCTGGCAGTCGGCCTGATGTGGGCCTGTTCACCTGAACAGGAAGGGGCAGGTTCTGGAAAGAGGTGGATGGGAGAGGGCTGGGGAGCAGGCCCAGGTGCTGGGGTGAGGTTGGGCGAGAGCAGTGGGCTGCAGGGAGAGCCAGATGAGAGCAAGCCTGAGTTTCAGTCCCTGAGGAAGAAGCACAAGGCCACTTACCCAAACTGAGACATAGGTTAGGGGAACCCAAGGCTCTGTCCGAGGAGGTGGATGTCCTAGTGTTCAGGATGGGTAGGAGAGTGAGTGGAGTAAAAGGGGAATCAAGATGTGTGCCCTAGGCAATGGTGGGACCAGAAGACCCAAGGAAGGTTCAGTGTATCCATTCCATGGAATAAGCAGGGGACAATGACAAAGGCCAGGGGCGAGGTCTCTGGCCTGCCTCTTCTGCAGACTACTCTGTAGAGAGACACAAGTGCACCAAGATGTAGATACAGAGATGTCTCTTACAGCCTTCACTGTAGTACGATAAAACTGAAAGTAACAAATACAAATGTGCATTAGTAGGATGTCAGCTTGCTTTATAATGTGACCTGTGCGGCAGAAAACAGGAAAACTGCGAATGAGCTAGGCCTATGAGAATGGGTGTAGGAACCATTGCTAAGGTGCACGCTGAGTGAAGAAAGCAAACTGCAGGGCACTGTCTAGTCTGCACCCATTTGAAGAAAAGTAAATTCACTAATGATGCTTCTGATATTGTGTCAATTAGGATGGGTTCTTCCATAAGTAACAGAAAACCTCACTAGCACTGGTTAAAACCTTGAGGGTTATTTTTCTCACAGAACATCATGTCTGGAGGTTAGCAGCTGGGGATGTGCTCATCCGCTTAACAATGTCTTTGGAGACCTGGGTTCTTTCTCTTCTGCTTCGCCTTCATGGAATGTGTGGGCTTTTAATCCTTACGCTCTTTACCTATGGTCCCAAGTTGACTGCTGCAGCTCATATCACAACCAAGCGTGAGAAAAGACGAACGGGCTGGGCCAATGCCAGGCACATTGTCTTTTTTTTTTTTTTAATCTGGAAAGTAAGAGCTTCCTAGATGCCACCTGGCCCCTTGTCTCCCTGTCACAGGCTAACTCACCTGTGCGTCTCACACCCATCTCCTGATGCAGGGAAGGCTGGAAAAGCAAGCATATGGCTTTCTAACCATAATAGACAGGAGACAGAGTCTGAAAAAGCTGTTAAATTAGCAGCTGTTGGTCCTGTGCGTGGAATGACCCCTCTTGTGCATGTAATGACTTGTTGGGAAGGACCTATAGAACTCTTGAAAGTGATTACCTACAGGGCATAGGGTATTGGATTTGACCAGGGAAAGTGGCTTCCTTTTAAATTATATATCTTTTTGTGCTCTGACTCTGTTTTTTAACTGTGCATTATGACTCTTTCAGTGAAAAAATTAAAAAATCTACTAAAACATAATGAAACAAACTCTGTGAAATATGCCAGACTAAGAGTAGATTCAGGGGACAGTGTCTAGGGGAAGCCCTGAGGTTCCTGTTTACAGAGTGTAAGGCCATCTATGGGGCTCCTGTGGCCAAGTCCATGGGCACATGGGCAGCAAGCCTGGGCAGTCTGGGCTGATGATGGGGAGGTGAGGGAGACCCCCTCCCTGCTCTCTGGGTTTGTCAAAGAGTCTGGGGTAGGGCTGAGGGTAGGGGTGGGGCTGCAGAGGCCCGGTGCCAGCCAGTCACAGGGAGAGGAGGACATTGGGGAGGGAGCTGGGAAGAGCCTGTTTCCCCCATTTTGCAAGCATGTTCTTAGTGTTTGTGATTTTCTTGCTGCCTCATCTTTCAGAGGTTGACACTAACTCCTCAGGAAAATCCCTGCCTCTTCTGCTATTGAGCCTAACATATGTTTCTGATTCTGCTAAGCAACTGGACACGTGTCTTTGATGATACAACACGAAGGAGAAATGGGAAGATGATCTGTGATTACTTCTTGAATCAGATGACTGGGATAAATTCAGAAGAGAACCAAGGAACATGGGATTTTGCTTTTCTTAAGAGTGATCTCACTTATGGTGGTTTAGGGGGTGATCTATACCCCCACACATGTGGATGGAGTCTAAGGAGGAGTGGAGGACAATTGTCCCAGCCAATACCACCCCAAGTCTTTCTCCATTAGTGAGTGACCTGTAATGACCCCGCAGGAGGGGACATATCGTAGCTGGACACAAAGGTTTGTTCTGCTGACCAGGTGTAGGAGACCCTGGCTTTGCCCTGGTTTAAAAATTGAACTAGAAGAGTTTACAAAGGAAGACAGATACCCCAGCTTTTTATCAGTCTGCAGGGGGTTCTGTCCCCTCAAAGTCTTGGGTGGGGTATACTTTAGTTTGAGTCTCTAAAATTTTCCTTATAGGCCACCAAACTGTGTCAGTGTATATTTTATTTGTCTTGTGTGTGTAAGAGAAAGCCCAGCACAGTGTAAGTTCAGATGCTTCTTAATAGAACGGCCCAAGGAAGGTGGAGCTTCATTTAGTATTTTCATGACAATGTATTGGAGATAATTATAGGGTCCAGGAAGGACTTTACAGAGACTCATAGATTTTTCAGGTAGCCATTCCTTAAGTTCACAAAGCATGAGAATTGCAGATCTGGGAACCTAAGAATAGATGTATTAGAGCTCTTTGCAGGAAACAGAAACCACTCTAGGTATGTTAAACAGAAAAGGCTTTAATACAGGAAATTCTTTCTTTACAAAATCAATGGAGGACCTAAAGAAACAGGCTTTCAACTGGCCTCTGGAATCACTCCTGTAAGAATATAGATCTGGACATCGGGAGAGCTGTTATCTCTGTGGCTACTTTTAGGGCTGATCTGAAAACAAGAAGCTGCTGCTGCGTCTGCTTCTGATGGAAACGGAGCACTCAAAGTGGCCATCTGGGGATTAGGAAGCCAGATCAAGACACTCAGGAACTGGAGGATGGACCCTGGGCTGCCATTGCCGGAAAGCTCGACGTCTCTGTGTCTAACTGCAGCAGCAGTGCTCAGGACCTACAGGAAGAGGGCACCCACTTCACTGCTGCTTTTACAGGCATCTATTTGGTGCAGGCTACTTCCATGGATGCATGGAAGCTTTGAAGATGCCTTCCAACTCTCCCATCTGACAGAGGAGAGGGCAAATAGGCCTTTCCAGAGAGCCCACCAATAGGTGCTGGATGGCTAAACTCAATCTGTGCAATATTAATTCTTCAAGAGATGTTTGACTTGGAAACACATCACACTTCGGGTGGGTAAATTGTGGAAAGCAGCCATTTCTCCCAGTTTTGATGTGTGACACTAGCTGCTTCTGTCTCAGCTTGGTGGGACTTTGGTTTGTGGCCTTGAGTAAGCCTCAGTTGCCACAGTTGCAAAGGGAGACGTGTGATGAGCTTGATGGGGTGATTTCTCACATTATCTTTTAACTCACATTTTGGTCTTGAGCTGGGCATGTCTTATAAGCACTTCTGTGAAAAGCAACTCTTCGTGGTTGGATTTGCCAAGGTTTAGGCACGCTTTGCTGGATGATTCTCTAAGTGCTCGTGAAGATCAAAGTGAATTAGGAGGAAGAAAACCTTGTGGAAAGGTTGGAGAAGCACTAGAAAAGTGGATTATTGCACAAACAGCAGTGTGTGGCATGAGGCTGGCTTTGTCGTTTCCAGGCTCTGTTCTATTTGCCATCCCCACTGGGCCTCCCTTTGCAGATGAGGAAACAAAGCTTGGGCAACTTTGTGACTTTGGGGATGGTGTTTTAGAGACCCTATGACCATGGTAGGGCTGGGATACAGACACATGTGTCCCGGTGCTCTGGCCTCATGATGTATGCCCTCCACCGGTCAGCACAGAGGGCACCATCTGCTTGGAAGTCTCCCAGTCTCTAGCTGGGCTCCTGGGATGAAGAGGAGGATGGGGAGGGACATGGTGGGAGGCTGGGGTCCTTTTCTGCCTGCTACCCTGGGCTTCAGGGAAATGTTGGTAAATGTTTAACAATGGACACCTCTCCCCACCAAAAATAAAAAGCCCCAGGTTACAGCATTTTCCCATGTCTGAGGTGTTAATTCTCTCCCATCCCAGTTCTGAACTACCAGTGAGACACTGATGAGTGCGCTTCTGGAAAGAGATGCTCCCACTCAGCAATGATGCTGTGGGGTCACCCTGATATACACCTGTTGGCCAGATCCCCAGTGTTTGTGAGAGAGCTAGGGCAGAGTGGCTGATGACTGGAGGATCGCGGAGATGAAGGGGACATGGGCTGCTTGGTGAGGAGGGCTGGCCCGAGACAGGGTGACGTCACTCTGAGGCAGGAGGGGGCTGAGGCTGCATGTGCTGACCGGTCCACTGAGGAAGGGCTTCAGAGGCTATCCTGGCAAGGAGCACTAACCACCTCCCACCCAATGCCAGGGGCCTCAGTGACCTGTCCATTCTCACACAGCTAGTGGCTGCCACATCCCAAGGCTCCAGGCTCCAGGCTCGTGTCTCAAGAGTGGGAGAACTGGCAGCTCCCTTCCTACTGTGGGCCAGAGCAGGAGGAAGAGGTGCCGACTGGGGCTTGGAAAGGACTCCTCCCTCAGCTTGGATGGAGTGCTTCCCATTGCCCCACCTCACCGTAGTCTCACCTCCCTCTGAGACCCAGGAAGGATCTAGAAGAAGGGAGGGGAGGAGAGGCATCCGGGCAGGTACAGGGGCGTCAGGGGGTGCCCCTGGAGTGTTGGAGAAGCCTCCTGGGAGTAGCTTCTGAAAGCACAGCTGAGCCAGGCCTGTGTGGACTTGGTGGGAGTTGGTGATTCCAGGTATCATGTCTCCAGGGCCTGTCGTGAGGACTTGACAGAAAGTGACTCCACAACAGTGGGACTCAATGAACGCCTTTGGGAATTTATCCCCACTCTCAGCTTTAACATTAAAAAAGAAAATCGCATCAAACCAGAGTGCAAATTGGTAAAAAGTACAGATGCTGGAGCCCCGCTGCCTGCACCCAGGCTGCAGGAATTCCTAGCAGTGTGACACTCGGGACACTAGGCAACCTGCTTCTCTCCCCCACCTCAGTTTCCCCGTCTGTAAGATGCTGATGATGCTGATGATGGTGGCAGACAGTGCCCATCTTGTAAGGTTGCCATGAGGATCAAATGATTAGAAATACTTTTTTTTTTTTTGAGACCGAGTCTTGCTCTGTCACCCAGGCTGGAGCACAGTGGCATTATCTCAGCTCACTGCAACCTCCGCTTCCCAGGTTCGTGTGATCCTCCTGCCTCAGATCCCCAAGTAGCTGGAATTACAGGCTTGTGCAACCACACCCAGCTAATTTTTGTATTTTTTGTAGAGATGGGGTTTTGCACTGTTGCCCAGGCTGGTCTCAAACTCCTGAGCTCAAGCAATCCACCTGTCTCAGCTTCCCAAAGTGCTAGGATTATAGGTCTGAGCTACTGTGCCTGGCGATTATAGATACTCTTAATCATACCTGCTGGGAATAGTTTCTAGCAGGTATGGAAATAAGTAAATACAAGCTGTTAGAGTATTATCTGCATTAAAGTTGGTGGTCTCTGAATATTGGGGTTCCTTCAAGCTTTTTGAGGGGTGGCTTGTTTGGAAGGAGACTTTACTTGCCATCCTGCCTCCCAGCCACACTGCCGGGTGCTGGACCTGTACAGGCAACAAGGAGCTGAAATGACGCTTCACGGCAACACGGCGGGTCCTTTACCCCATGCTGTACGCCAGTGACTCAGTGATCTCCATTTCTGAGCCTCTTGTTCCACTGCAGCCTTGGGGAACTACTGCTTCTGCTCCCCCAGGAGCATCGCCGTCTGCCAGAGGAGGACACCGAGGGGCAGGAGGACTCAGACCTGCCTTGGTGTGACTGTTCTTGGAATTCCAGATGTGCCACTTCCAAGCTCTGTGGCACAGAGCAGGTTACTTCACCTCTCTGAGCCTTGGTTGTTATTGATGTTTGCCCAGTGAGCATGTATTGAGCACCTCCTTTGTGTGGAGTTCTATTTTAGGTGTGAGAATTGATAAACATGCATAACCACTAGTCACAGTTGATTGGACATGATTCTGGGCCTGAAAGAATGTGAAATCTATCGGGGAAAAGACCATTAAGTTGATGAGGGTCAAGCATACCCAAACAGTGGGAAAAGTTCCCAGAAGGCTCTCCAAAGGACAGGTAGCAGGTGGCAGGTTGCATTTCAGGGGAGATGGGAAGCAGCCTGCGAGATCGGGGTCCCCTGGAAGGGTGTGTATGGGGTGGAGGAAGGTAAGGAGGCAGGTGGCCCAGCTGTAAAAATGGCACAGTGTGAATGCGCGGGGCTCAGGACAGGCACACCGGCTCCCAAAGTGTAGGACCACACACCACGTTACGTGGTTTAAGCAGATATTTCATTTCATCCTCATAAACCCTATGACCTAGTCACAATAAACCACAGCCTGCCCAAAGGCCTCAGAGCCAGGACATGCAGCGTGGGCAGTAGCTGAGTCCCCCGCTCTGAGTCCCAGGCTTGACCACGAGGCTCTGCTACCTCCTACTGTGTCTTCCTTTCTTCCTGCCATGTTGAAGGAACTCAACTGGGAACCACCAGCCACAGTTCTGAATGGGCCCTTTCTTCCCGTGAAGACACCTGGATGGAGGTTGGGCCCAGAGGAAGTGGAGCGACAGCAGGTGTAGAATGGTTTCTGTTTGCTTCTCAGTTCTCAAGTGTTTCCTCTGATAACATTCACAGACAGCAGCTCTGCTGGACAGTTACTGCCCACAGGGAGGGCAAGAGGTGCTCTGTGTGGGGAGGTGGAGGAGGGGAAAGGGCGGGGAGGAGGAGGAGGAGGAATGGGGAGGAGAAGGGGAAAGGGGAGGAACAGGAGCAAGAGGAGGAAGAGGAGGGGGAGAAGGAGGAAGAGCCAGAGGAGGAGGAAGATAGGGAAGAGGAAGCGGGGGGAAGTGGGGAGAAGGAGGGGGAGGGTGAATAAGGAGGAGCAGGAGGCGGCCATGCCCAGTGCCTGAGCAGGACCTGAGCATGCTGTTCCTGAAGGTGTTAGGAGCCTCTAGCTTTCTACAGCCCAGCTTCCTTTGGGTTGAGGTGTTCCTGAGACATTCGCAGTGTCAAGGGCGGCCCTCCTCCGTGACGCAGGGGATGCGATACCATCGGAACAAGAGTATATTTAGAAGGCAGGAAACCAGCCCTCCAGCTTGCCCTCGATTTTACAACCAGCGTTTTAGCCTTGTGAGCAGCCCCGGAATTGGCTGAGGCTGCAGGGCACTGTGAGAGGAAATCGTTTTGGCCTTTGCACCCATGTGGCCTCTTCCCCTTTTCTCCTCTCTGCCTCTTGGCCTCAATGTCTGTCTCTCTTTCTGTTTCTATGCTGTGCCGGCTTTGCTGGGGTTGTCCCAAAGTGATGGGGAGAAATGACATTTTACTTGGAACTGAGTCATTTTGCTGGATTTTTTCTGTCGTGTTCCTGATTAGTAAACCTGTTTTAAGAATGGGAAAATGCTCGGGGCTATTTTTGCGTGTTCTCAGCACCAGCATCCCTAATTCCTAGAACAGACATCGATTGCTTTTCTAGTCTCAAATGCAGATAAACACACAGTAGCTGCATGACCTTTAGCAAAGTAGACTAGCCTACCGTCAGTTTGCTCATCTGAAAAATGGGGCTCACACAACCTACCTCACGGGCAGAGGATGAAATGAGACAGTGTGCACTGATCACCCCCCCGACCACGCAGTTCGTATTTGCTCTGGGTACTTAATGTGCTGATAAAACTGTGCCAAGACAAGCCACAGGAGGGTGAATCCCCTGAGTGTGCTAAATACAGGTGTGTTTATTAGTTTAAAATCCACCTTTGGTCCATGATTGGAGGAATCAGACTGAAACCTGTGCTTAAATCATCAGCTGGAAGAAAAGTTGCTAAGTCCTGCTCAGTAAACAAACATTTGCCAAGCTCTCCCATGCTAGCTCGGCACAGGCAGATGGAGAGGGAGAGAGAGGTGACTCAGCTCTGCCTGAGGGCCTCCATCCAGGGAAGGAGGTGGGCGCAGAAATGATGACCAGACAGTGAGAATTGTGGGATGGGGATGGGGCACCTGGCTCAGCTAGGGGAGTTTGGAAATGACTTATCTGCAGGTCTTGTTATCCACGGTGGAAAGCCAGAGGACACTCCAAGATGCAGCAGTAGTAGAAAGACTGGGACTCAATAGGCTGTGAGGAATACGTTACCTTCCAAGAATGAAACACATAATTTAAATGACAGCCACGATCAATTTAGTGTCTGTTGAGTGCTAGACATCGTGCTCAGTGCTTTGCATGTGCCTCCCCGTGGGATCTTCACAGCAGCTCTGTGGGGCCAGTACTGTCCTCATCTCCAGTTACAGATGGGGCCAAGATAATCCCTCAAGGTTTGACTGTTAAGAGACAGCAGAGTGGGTTTGAACAAGATCTGTGTGACTTGAAGTTGGCCCTGCCTATGCAGACACTTGGCTTCCCTGCTTAGAGGGTGGACTCACCCTTCTCCCCCTGGCCCATGCCAGCAGTGAGGGAGGCATCCTAGGTTCTCTGGTCTCTCTTGCTACCATGTCCAGACAATGTTGAGTCCCAGCCGTCCCCACCTCCCTCAGTGCCATCTAATTCTGCTTCTCATCCCCTCCCCACTGCCCCACACTGGTCCCACCTCACCCTCTGTCTCCTGGCCTCCTCCAGAAGCACCCTAGGTGGTCTCCTTCTGGCTGTTCCTACTCAAATCCATGCCTGCGTGGCTGTCAGTGCACCCTGTAACATGCAGTGGCAGGTCCCTCCTCAGGGTACCATCTCCAGGACCTCCCCACTCCCACACTCTCAGGGTGTGTCTGTCTCCATTTCAGCATCCCCACTGGGCTCTGCCTGCCTCTCCAGCCTCCTCTGGAAGGATCTAGCCCCCCTGCCTCATGCCCAGGACCATGGAGCCATTCAGGATCTTGCTCAGGCCAAGTTGGCTTCCCACTTCCTGCTGTTCCCATCTTCAGCTCCTTTTTTCCCCTTTGCCTGGTGGCTCCTGCTGTGAGACTCAGCCCTGGCACGCTTCTTCCAAGAAGCCCTTCCAGATGCTTTCTTCCCAAACTTCCTATGGGTATCCCGGTTCCATTGGCCATATTGCCTCGGGCCTTTCTCACAAGACTTGAGTCTCTTTTTGTCTTTTACACCTCTCTGCCCTCACACTTGACACCTGATATTGGAATGCACAAACAAGATAGATTCACATCAAATCCAGATTCGACAGCTATCCAGCCAGGCTGTGTCCCCCATTCTTCCTTTTTTTCTTTTTGAGGCGGAGTCTCACTATGTTGCCCAGGCTGGAGTGCAGTGGCACAATCTTGACTCAAGACAACCTCCGTCTCCAGGGTTCAAGGGATTCTCCGGTCTCAGCCTCCTGGCTAATTTTTGTATTTTTAGTAGAGAAAGAGTTTCACCATGTTGGCCAGGCTAGTCTCCAACTCCTGATCTCAGGTGATCTGACCACCTCGGCTTCCTAAAGTGCTGGGATTACAGGCGTGAGCCACTGTGCCCGGCTTGTCCCCCATTCTATTTGTGCCTCGGTTTTTACCATGGGAAACGAGAACAGCAATGTCTGCCTCCTGGCATGGTTGTGAGCCACTGAGAAGATGCTGTGAGTGGCATCTGCCATGGCTGGTGCTGCAGTGGACTCCTCCAATGCGGTCTGTGTTGTCAGGGGCACGGCGGCAGCAGGGCAAGGGCGGGGAGGGTGGACGCTCAGCACTTTGAGAAAGCCCGCCTCAAACCACACACACTCTGGCTGGCAATGTCTTTGCCTCTGGCTTTGTAAGGTTGACAGTGACACAAATAACATCTCTGTGTGGTGCACTGAATGTTTGTGCGTCTGTCCCTGTACACCCCAATCCCCCTGTGTTGAATGCTAACACTCACTGTGGTTGTGTTTGGAGATGGTACCTGTAAGGGAGGAATTGAGCTTAGATGAAGCCATAGGGTGGGGCCCTGATCCGATAGGATTCCATCCTCGTACGAAGAGACACCAGAAAGCTCCCTCTCCCTTCATGTGTGCGCACCAAGGAAAGGCCCTGCCAGGACTACAAGAAGGCAGCTGCCTGCAACCCAGGAGGAGAGCCTTCACCAGAAATGGAATCAGCCAGAACCTTGATCTTGGACCTCCAGCCTCCAGAACTGTGAGAAAATAAACCTGTTGCTTCAGCCACCCAGTGTGTGGTATTTTGTGATGGCAGCCCAGTAGACCAATACATGCAGATAAGCAGCTTGGATGCAGACATCGCCTTTCACTCCTGGGGAGATGTAACCTCAGCGCTGGGTATAGATCTCTCTAAGCACCACGTGGCTTGGAGTTACCATGGTTCACTCCGTGTGAGTCCTTCCTGACTGTGGCCCACCAAGGCAGAGCACAGTGATTCTGCTGTGGTCATTTCTAATTGCTCCCAGTTGGCTATCCTGAGATAGACAAACTAAAAATAATTCCTCTGTGGGTGAAGGCTGCTGGAGGGACAAGAATGCTGCCCTATTGCTGGTCATCACACTCTCATGAGTGGGACTCTCCTGGGACATACCTGAAGAACAGGGCGTTCTCACTGCCTTTGGTAACCATCTCCAGTATTTCTGTCGGGAGGTGAGAAGCCAAAGGGGCCTGTTGATTCTGTAGCAGCGGCTTCTGGCACCGAAAGCCTCAGAGCTCAGCATGTCTCCTGCCCCCACTGTGGCCATCAGCTGCTTAGGCTGAGACCAGGAGACACCAGGAGTGAACACTTCATTCTTGCTGCAGCCACCAGAGACTTCTGGGGGTGTCTTTCAAGCAAAGGGAGAGATCAAGTGCAGACATCCAGGCACGAGGGTTGCTTTGGAAGTTCACTGCCATGCCTGTGAATGCAGCCTTTGAGACTGGCCTAGCAGAGAAGGAGTCCAGGGAAAAGGAGGTGGGGGAACCAACTTAGCTAGAACACAGACGAGGTGCTGATCACCCTGGCTAGAAGCTTTTTGGACTTTAGTTCATTGGTTCCACACAAATCCCGTTCCTGTGAGGGATGTGTGCTCATCATACAGAGGGGGAAGTGAAGGTGTAGGAAGTCCTTTAACCATATGTATTTCAGGGCCATGGTTGCAGCCTGAAAGAGCTGGCAGGGACCTGGATATCTTCTGGTCTTGCCTACCTGTCTGACAGAAGGGGGAGGCCAGCCTAAAGTCAGAGGTCATGGCAGAGGTGGGAACAGGATCTACCTGTGCCTACAGGTCACTCCTTTTCTAGCAAATTCCATGTCATTTCTTCAGCTTCGATATGAGACAAGCTAACACTGGGCAAATGCTGTAGGAATTAGTTTCCTTGATCAGGAAGGAGTTGGCAATCCAGCTGGAGCAGTCTGGAAAAAGAAACCCTGATGCCCGGCATGCTCCATAACCTGGGGATTCTCACCCCAGGCCCTGGAGCAGAGCAGGGCATCCAGGCCAGCTGCTCTCTGCATTGAGTTCAGGGGCCTGGGCAATGCCTGCTTGTTCCTTGAAGCCCCGGTGTGGGTTCTGTCTTTTCACAGCTGTAGGGGGCAGGGATGCCCAGACTTGCCCTTTTAGCTTCCCTCCCCTTGTCACCCTGGAAGAAGCCCATTTACCACATCCCTGCCTTGAGACAGGTAGACACCCAATGGGCTTGCCTGGCTCACCTGCGAGGTACTGGATGGCTGGGAAGACCAATCCTAGTCCTACGTGTGTTTCTGTCTTCCAAATAACCATGTTGAGTTTTCGTGGTTTTGATTTAGAAGCTGAAATGAGATTTCAGGGCTGGTTTGGCTTGGATTCCCTCAGGAGCAGACATGGAGACAAGGATTTTAGTGGGGCTTTTAGTTTGGGAGGCAACCCCAGGTGGAAACACTGGTGTGAAGTGAGGCAGGGAAGGAGTGTGTGCTTCTGAGGCTGTGACAAAGCTGCCACCTGGGTGGCTTCCAACAACAGAATGTTCTGGCCCATGGTCCTGGAGACCAGGAGTCTGAAGGGGAGCTGTTGGCAGGGCCTCGTACTCCGAAGGTTCTGGGGAACGCTGTGTTCTGTCCCCTCTCCTGGCTTCTGGTGGCCTCAGGCGTTCCTTGGCTTATAGAAACCTCCCTCCCATCCACCACATCCACATGACATCTTCCTACACTGCCTTCCCTCTGTGTGTGTGTCTCCAGGTTCAGATTTCCCTTTTGTAAGGACATCAGTCATATCAGATCAGGGCCCACCTGATGACCTGAACTTCACTTGGCAATATGGTTTACTTATGTCCCCACCCAAATCTCATCTTGAATTCCCACATGTTGTGAGAGGGACCTGGTGGGAGGTAATTGAATTATGGGGGCAGGTCTTTCCCATGCTGTTCTTGTGATAGTGAATAAATCTCATGAGATCTGATGGTTTTATAAGGGGAAGTTTCCCTGCACAAGCTCTCTCTCTGCCTGCTGCCATCCATGTAAGATGTGACTTGCTCCTCCTTGCCTTCCATCATGATTATAAGGCTTCCCCAGCCATGTGGAACTATAAGTCCAAAAAGTCTCTTTCTTTTATAAATTGCACAGACTCAGGCATGTCTTTATTAGCATGAGAACGGACTGATAAACCTGGTTACCTCTGTAAACACTGTTTCCAAATGAGATCATCTTCTGGGATACTGAGGGTTATGACTCCAATCTACTATTTTGGGGGGACACAGTTCACCCCATAATAGAAGGGAAGGAAACTAATAAAGGGTGTGTGGTCTCAGCTAGGGTGGCTCAGTTTCATGCAGTCCTTTTGAAAACGGTGTGGACCGCATCCCAGTTACCCAGCCGAGGGCGAGGAAGCGGAGGATTAGATGGACTCCAGTGCCCCATGTGCCCTATGTATCCCAGCCAGGCACACGCCTCGCCATGGTGCCCTTGGTGCTCAGCCCTCAGCCCTCAGTGTAGGGGATGGGGAACCTCTACTCTAGACCTCATATGAGGCTCATGCTGGCAGTACTCACGCTGGATAAAGTGGAATTGACCTCACTGTGGCACGTTCAGTGTACTGAAAAGAAAATACTTTTAAAAACACCTGAGCAGATTGACTGCTGCTCTGCAATGTAATTCAATGTGTTGCCTTACATGAATTCACATTATGTGTGAAATATAATGCACAATTAACTTTATTACATATGGTATAATTTTTGGTTAATTTCCAGCCCTATAGCTTTCTTACCAGAGGGGCAGGGTTGAACTTAAATTAGTCAGTGTAGCTTCTGGTTAGCATTTCTCCTAAGTTTAGAGAGGGAGATGGAGGCCAAGGTTGTTGGGAGGAGTCCTAGGTGAGCCTTGACCTTGGGGGAAGCAGCATCTGGCAGGGCGGCAATGACCAAGAAGGTCTGGACACCACAGTCGGAGACCTAGCAGAGGCACTGGGCTTGAGAGGCCTTGCAGAATCGGCTGCCTGCATCTCTCTGTGCAGCCTGGGGGCTTGTGTGTTGTGTGTTCTTTTGTGAGGAAAATCATGTTCCCTTTTTAGGAAAAAAACCCAGCACAGAAAGCTCTCCACCAGATCCATAAGGAGGCATAAGGTCCATAGGGAGAAGTGGCAGCTCTTGGCAGGGGAGAGTGGCTTGGGGCTTCAGTGCAAGGGGGACTGTGGGCCATGGCCAGGGTGGGACTTTGGCGACCCCAGAGGTTCCAAGATGCACCCAGACCCCTGGGACTTCCTTCAGCCGAGGACCCCCTGGGCACCTGCCCCCTGATGCCCAGAGCTTTCCATGTCAGTCCTGTGCATCTGGTGGTGGGGGGCGTGGTGTGGCATGGCAAGGAGTGGGCGCTTCCCTGTCTGGCCCAGCCTCTGGCTTCTGGCTTCTTTTTGGCTCGTTTGATGTCTGCTGAAGGTCTGGCTGGCAGGAGGGGTGGACAAGCACTTAGCATGCTTGGAGGCCACCCCTGTGTTCCTGGGTGTGTGGAATGCAGCTTAGCTCCCACATTTGCAGGGACAGGGAGTGGGGGACCCAGGAGAGGGCCAGATGTGGGAATTTGACACATGGAATGCTCGCTGGGGCTGTGTGGCCTCAGATGCATTACATTTGGTCAGTCTTGCACCACTGTAAAGAAATGCCGAAGGCTAGGTAAATTTGTAAGGAAAAGGAGTTTAATTGGCTCCCAGTTCTGCAGACTGTACAGGAAGTGGGGTGCTGGCATCTGCTCAGCTTCTGGGGAGGCTTCAGGGAGCTTCCAATCATGGTGGAAAGCAAAGGGGGAGCTGAGGTATCATATAGGGAGAGTGGGAGCAAGAGAGGCAGGGAGGTGCCATACTCTTTCAAACAGCCAGATCTCACAGAACTCACTACCGTGAGGACAGGACCAAGCCTGGAGAGATCTACCCCGTGACCTAAACACCTCCTACCAGACCTACCTCCAATGCTAAGGTTTATATTTCAGCATGAGATTTGGGAGGGGACAAATATCCACGCCATTTCACCTGTCGTTTAACCCAAGAGAGCATCCATTTTATCTTCTCTCCAGTGGGGCTAAGAAAACTGACCTCACGGAAGTGCAGGAAGGAATGGACTGCATGAGATAGTTGAGATAGTTACGTAAAGAGCATAGCACTGTGCCTGGGACGCAGAAGGTATTTAATAAACAGAAACTCTGATTACTGATAACATGCAGTGGTTTTGGGATAGCAGATGTGGCTTCCTTAAGAGAGCCGTCTTGGAGGCATTTTTACGTTCCACTGTACAATGCTAAAGAGACAACTAAATTCCTGTTTACATGTAAACCTAAATAAACCCCCTTATTCTAACTGTGCCACCACCTTAAAAGACATATATTTATGCTTTCGGCTGTAGCTGTTCACATGTTTAAAAGCAGTGCGGTACTTGCGCAGTGATTATGCTAATGTACCTTAGGAGTTGAACAATTGTGCTGACTGCAGTAACCCTCTATTTGAACTACACTGTGCAAATAAGATGTTATCTTAAATAAGCTCCTAATATAACTCAGTAATCACTGTAATGCTTTTTGGTGAACTTGTGGTGTTATTACTGAATTTAGCCATTGAGTCTCAAATACAGAACCTTTGAGCAGATACCAGCAATACCCAAACGCTGAGTTCCTGGCCTAAAGGAGTTGAACATGGCTGTTCTTGCAGGCTGGGAGGGTGGGGAAGGGCTGGCGTAGTGCAGGAGTTCCCAGTGAGCAAGGGCGAAGGGCGACGGCACCTGCCGGAGGTGGCCTTCACCCTATGAGAAGCCTCATCGACTGAGCAGAAGACCTACAAAGGGTGCAGTCTGTACATTCCAGTGATAGAAGAGAAACAGGTTTTGAGGGTAACTGAAGGACCAGTTATCCAAGTAGTGTGAAGGCAAACACAAATCGCAAATTTAATGTCTTGGCTCCAAAATGTTATTGCAGTTCTCATGCAGGTCATGTCATTGGACTTTATGTAGCGGAAGAAGAAAAGTTGTATCTGTTTGCCCTGGAAAAAGCCCTGGATCTGGAGTTAGAAGACCTAGGTTAAGGGTAGCTGAGGCAGGTCCCTTTACTTCTCTGGGTTTGAGTATTGAGCAAGGCAATGCATTACCCAGAGAATACTTATTGATCACCTATTAAATATTGAGCACCGTGAAGCACTTTCTAAACTGCAAGGCACACTTTGCACATTTCAGGTAGTATTTGAATATCTGCCACAGCTGGGGTGGAGACGGCTCTCACATGTAGTCTGCTTGTCAGGAGATGTGGAGGAAACTAACGTATATTTTAAATCCTTGCCATGTGCCAGACCTGTTCCCAGAGTTTTGCATAAATATTTGGAGGAACTTGCAACTCTCCGTGACACTCATTTACATAAAGAGCTGAACAACTGCACTCTGATGAACACTCACAGCATGATCGTCATTTATCAAGTGAAGACACAAATGCTTGGCGCTTGCCCTGATCACCCAGTTAAGATGCAGAGGGCCCCCAGACCTCAAATCCACCTGTCCATGAGGCTACCTCCTTTTTCCCTCTCCCCACTGTCTCAGACAATGGCAAACATTTGCCTTCTTCTCTCTGATTTTATAGGTAAGCAATGAGGAATCTCAAGAGGTGGTTTCCATACCATAAACTGACATGGCACCAGGATCTGGAAGCTCTGGGCTTCTCTGTCTTCTAGAATTCTGGGGGCCTCACATGGCCCTCTCCTTGGCGAGTGTATTAGGCTGTTCTTGTATTACTGAAATACAAATAAACACCTGAGACTGGGTCATTTATAAAGAAAAGAGGGTTCACTGGCTCACCGTTCTGCAGGCTGTACAGGAAGCATGATGCTGACATCTGCTCGGCTTCTGGAGAGGTCTCAGGAAGCTTCCAGTTGTGGAGGAAGGTGAAGGGGAAGCAGGCATCTCACATGTCCAGAGCAGCAGCAAGAGTGAGGAGGGAGGGGCTACACACTTTTAAATAACCAGATCTTGCAAAAACTCACTCGCTATGGCGAGATCGTACTAAGGGGCATGCTGTGGAACTGTTCATGAGAAATCCGCTGCCATGATCAAGTCCCCTCCCACCAGGCCCCACCTCCAACACTGGAGATTCCATTTCAGTGTGAGATTTGGGCAGGGACACACATCCAAACCATGCTCTGGAGCGACCCACACAGAGAGGACAGGGAAAGCTGGCTGCTGGGCCTCTTCAGGGGTGTGTCTGTCACATGGGGGTCTGCCGTCTGGACCCTCTACAAGAGTCACAGCATTTTCTCTCACAGACACATAGAAACCCAAAGAGGCCAACTGAGTCTGGTCTGGATTATCTATGATTTAATTTTAATTATCATAAAATTAAACTTCCAGAGCTGTATAAAGTGTATTCTCAGTGAGTTTCCACGCTGCCTGGGAGTGCTGTTGACACTTCTGTTTGACTGGACGCACCCTCCCTCCCTGTCCTCACCCCGAGGTGCAGTCTCATGCACACTCTATGCAGACTACACGTTTTATGACTGTAGGATTAACCTTCCCATTCTGTGGACAAGGACATTCAGGCTTCGGGAGCTTGAAGGGAGTTGTCAGAGGCCGCCCAGCTGATAAGTGACTGACCCACGAGCTTTTCATTTTTAAATCCAGCACTCTTTTGCAACAGAGCAAATAGAAGCTTCATTCAGGATGGACTAGGGGATGGCCTAGGGCTGCAGGGCTGCTGGGGGTGACAGAGTGACTGGAGGGGTAGGGAGAGGCAGAGGCATCGGGATCAGGGACGGTCACTCCATTCTGGCCTCTGTCACCAATTTGCTCTGGAATCTGTAAAATGGCAGTTTGGATGTTACGGGCTGATCTGGGCCTTTCAAACCACATGAGAAGTCTTAACCTTCAGTACCTCACAATGGGACTGTATTTGGAGACAGAAGGCCTAGGTCTCTAAAGAGGTTAATTAAATTAAAATGAGGTCATTAGGATGGGCCCTAGTCTGGTGTGACTGGTGTCCTTGTAAGAATAGAGATTAGGACACAGACACGCGCAAAGGGACGACCATGTGAGGACACAGGGAGGAGGTGGCATCTGCAGTCCAAAGAGGGAGGCCTTGGAAGGAATCAGCGCTGCGGACACCTCGATCTCGGACTTCCCGCATCTCTGCTGTTTACGGCCCCGCTGTGGTAGTTGTTATGGCAGCTGGAGCAGATGAACACAGATGAGGTCATTCCATATTTCCACTGATGGCAAACACCCGTGTATAGCAACAGCGTTTCTTGCCTGCTGGCCACCATGGATTCATGAGCTATCCATGGGTCATGCTTGACTTGGAGTTGAACAAATGAGATTGGGTCCGGAGAGATTTCTGGGGCCTGAGGACTCGGAACTGGTGTTTTTCTATCCAGGAGACACTTCCGTGAGACCCCTTCCTTACTACCACTAACCCCTCTCAGATGCCTTGCATGGCAGGCTGATGAGTTCATCTGCCCCCTCAGAGTTCCACATCCCTGGCAGGTTTTGCCCAATGAGCAGGTAAGTGTGGCAGAAGGAAAGAAGGGTGGCTTATTAGGTAGTTGTATTATTCAGGGTTCTCTAGAGAGACAGCACTAATAGGACCGCTGTATATCTAAAAGGGAGTTTATTAAGGAATATTGACTCATACGATCACAAGGTGAAGTCCTACAATACGCCTTCTGCAAGCTGAGGAGCAAGGAAACCAGTCCAAGTTCCCAAACCCCAAAAGTAGGGAAGCTGACAGTGCAGCCTTCAGTCTGTGGCTGAAGACCCGAGAGTCCCTGGCAAACCACTGGTGTGAGTCCAAGAGTCCAAAAGCTGAAAAACCTGGAGTCGTATGTTGGAGGGCAGGAGGCATCCAGCACAGGAAACAGATGAGGCCGGAAGACTCAGCCAGTCTCGTCCTTCCATGTTCCTCTGCCTGCTTTATTCTAGCCATGCTGGCAGCTGATTACCTGCTGCCCACCCAGACTGAGGGTGGGTCGCCTCTCCCAGTCCACTGACTTAATTAAATGTGAATCTCCTTTGGCGACACCCTCACAGACGCACCCAGGAGCAACACTTCACATCCTTCAGTCCAATCAAGTTGACACTATTGACCATCACAGTAGTGTTGAAAGAGCAAAGAGAAAAATTGGCAATGATCTTCTCATGGTCAGAAGCCAGCAACATGGGAATGGGAAAGGGTGTTATTCATGGTCCTTATTGGTGGAGCTAGCAGGCACGGGAGGCATGTCTCGTCCAGCCTGTGCCTAATTACAGACGGAAACGGAGGAATGAGGGGCAGAGAGAAAGTGCCTTGCCCCAGGCAGAGCTGAAGTCACACACTCCTGACCGCCACTCCCCTGATATCCTCCCCTAGATCATCCTCATCTGGGAGTAGGAAAGGGAGAGAAAAAAAGATTCTCCGCAGATTCCGAAATGCCAAATGTGTAGCAAACAATGCGTTTGAGCCCTGAAAGGCTTCTGTAGCCGAGATTGCTTCTGTTTGGGTCCATGCCGCCTCTGTTCATTCCTTTCTGTCTGGAGGAGCTCTTAAACACAGCTCAACGTTATCATCCACTCATTGTGTGAAAATGACAGCGAAGGTCAGAGCGAAGTGCAGCCGGCTTATCTCGACTCATCTGAAAATTACCGTCATCACCGGCATCGTGGAGGCTCCATCGTGCGAATGTGCTGCCAACTCCACACGCTTTCTTCAGGTTGCCCAGGTGAGGAGTGCAGAGCAGGGGAAGCAGGGCTGGCAGCGCCTCACACCTTCCACAGACGGCGCTGGGCGTGGCAGGTCAAGTGCCTCCTCGGCCCATGTGTGCTGAGAACTTCCTAGACCTGGCAGCCCCTGCCTGGGTCTTTCCATGGTGGTGCCTTCCTAGGGAGGGCGTGTTCCTAAGGGACTTGCTCTGGGGTCTTTCTCGGGAGGGAGATGCAGCCATTCCCAGGCCATGTGGATGCCACTTAACAAATCCTTGGACATCATTGTCATCGCCATTGAACACCCCAGCATTTGTCTTCAGAGATGGTCTGACACATAAGCTTAGCAGCACTAAATGGAAGCAAGAACAGGAGGATTGGATGAGGGCAGCTGCTGAAGGTGGCCTGTGTTCAATCAAGTTAAACAGATAATAACCTTCACTGATAGGGCAGCCCCTGTGCACACCACGTCTGTGGTGTCCATACCCTCTCGCGGGTGTCACAGAGGGACTTGAGGACTGGCACAGCCAGGAAGGGGCTGAGCTGGGATCGTTTGCTCTGTCCCGTGCAAGGCTGAGGCCTCTTCAGATGGCCACACTGCCCCCACTGGAAGTGGTTTGCTGAATTCCCATGACCTGGCAGGCACTGGGACAACCAGCAGGGACTTGCAAAGACACGCACAGCCTGGCAGTCTGTCCAGGAGCCTGGGTGTGGACCAGGTGGGAGATACAGGTGGAAAGATGTCTTTAAGAAAATAAAGTCTGTCTTATTTTTTTAAAAAGTAACGCTTGTTCATTGCTGAAAGTTCAAAAATGCAAAAGAATGAAAAGAAAAGAAAAAGCAACTACCTGCATTTTGACAACCAGAAATTGACTCCTGTTACTTTTTGGTATATTTTATTTTGGTCTGTTTTTACTACCAATTAGTTTTCTCACGCAGTTGTAATTACCCATTGATGGTAGGCTTCAGTAGATAAAGTCTAAATTATTTTTTCATTTTCCATTTTATCATTGAGACCTGTAGAGTGCATTTGGTATGCAGATGGTGCTCAGTAAATGGTTTTAAATAAATCTGTAGAATAATATATATATCTGAATGATAGTATATATCCAGGTTCATAGCCTTCTGTCCTATTTAAAGTTTAAATGTATTTCCCCACATTTTTACTGTATTTTTCTAAATAGTGTCTTTTAAATAAATGCATAGTTTAATGTACATATTTTAATGTACTTGCCACTTTCCTACTGTTGAATATTTTAGACAATTTGCAAGTTTTTAGAATATAGTATATTCTCAATAAACAATAAAGCAATGAACATCCTTGTGCAGAAGGCTTTTTTCCCCATATTCTGGGGTACTTCATTTGGATGGCTTCCCAGAAGGTAATTAACAGGTCAAAGTATGGAACGTATTTGTTTCAAGTCCTTTGGCTACACATGGCTATAGCACCTTTTCAAAGTGTCTGCTGACTTACATTCTCATCAGTAGGATGAGTGGCTCTGGCAGGCAGAATGTGAGGTCTGGAATCCAAAGGCCTGGGCTGACATCCTGATGCTGTCACCCCCTTACAGGTTATCTTGGGTAAGGCGCTTAAGTTCCCTGGGCCTTCATTTCCCTTTATGTAAAATGGAAGCGGTGGCAATAACTCACAGTACTGTGGTGAGAATCACATGAGCAAGGGTTGTGACAATGCGTCTCAGACTGTCAGATTCTGAAGTGTGAGTTGTCTGGTGAAGAGACTTATTATCAGATAGACATCAGGCCTGCAACTCTCCAAGACTCAAGAGGTACAAACCCCTGGCAGTCAGGGACACAGCACCCAGAGACTTGGGGTACAACACCTTGGGATCCAGGGGTACAGTACCCTGGGGTTCAGTTGTGAACTGCCTTTGATACCTGTGGCTGAGGTGTACACACTCTGTATTACCTGTGGCTGAAGTATGCACTATCTGTACTACCTGGGCTCAGGTGTGCACTATCTGTACTACCTGGGCTCAGATGTGCACTATCTGTACTACCTATGGCTCAGGTGTGCACTATCTGTACTACCTATGGCTCAGGTGTGCACTATCTGTACTACCTATGGCTCAGGTGTGCACTATCT